>PVJL010002449.1:0-198266 GCA_004026885.1 Lyroderma lyra | reverse complement strand
CATTAGGTGGTGAACTTATTATACATCAAGTTGACAATGCACTGTAGAATTGTATGCCTGAAACCTATGTAATCCTTGCTAACAGATGTCACCCCAATAAGTCTAACAATAAAAATGAATTTTAAAAAAATTGTCTTTTGTTATGCTAATGACATGGCTTTTGGAAAGCCCATACATTTGGGTGGTGATTGCCAGTGGAGCAATCATATAATTAGGGGGTTCGAACTTTTTGTCTCACCTGGCCCCACACCGCAACCACCTGACCTGGCGGGTGGGTGGGAGGCTGGAGGTAGAATCTTTTGCCAGTAATCAATCACAATTATGTTGCAAGAAAAGAGGGTGTTTGGCTTCATGTAAAAAAGAATTCAAACGTGAGCCACATGCAGTTTAAAGTAAAAGTAAGTTTATTTAGCAGAGAGTAAGTAAGAAAACAAAGCCCACCACCTAGACAGAGTGGTGGTCTCTAATCTACTGGAAGAGAGCTCCCCCACCCCTCGCCAGCCTAGGGTTTATAAGTATTTTTCTGCTTTGATGGAAAATTCATTTGTATGGAGGGGAAAGGAGGCTAGAAGAACCCTACTAAGTTTAACTTCAGTAAGATGCCAAAAGAATAGGGGTAGGTTGGTTTTTAACTCTTCTTAAACACAACCTGTGTTTAATTGCTCTGGGCTTAACTATAGGCATGATTCTAACGGAATCTCTAGTCTTCCGTAGAGAATGCTTGTGTGGTGCACCCAGAGAGGGCATGGAAGCTCACAGCCCCTCCCACATATCTTGCCCTATGTGTCTCTTTCATCTGGATGTTACTTTTACAGTTAAACCAGTGATCAGGTAAGTAACGTGTTTCTCCGAGCTCAGTGAGCTGCTCTAGCAAATTAATCGAACACAAGAAGGGAATTGTGGGAACTTCCGATTTATAACCAGTAGCTCAGAAGTACAGGTAACAACCTGGACTTGCAATTGGTTTCCGAAATGGAAGGGGTGGCTGAAGGCTCCAAGCCTGTGCTTTTGGTTGGTGTCAAAGTGTGTGAGTGTGTGTGTGTGTGTTTGTGTGTGTGCACGCTTGCGTGCGCTTGCGCATGGCCGGGTAAGGTGGGAGCAATCTTGCAGGGCTGTACTCTTAACCTGTGGAATCTGATGCTATCTCCAAGTAGATCTGTCAGAATTGAGTTTTCTGGTGTCAGGGGAAACGCCTCCACATTGGATTTGAGTCTGAGAAACACCCAATTTAATCCCCAAGACCCCCATCTCACAGACATCAATGTGTGTCTTCAGACCCTTACCCACTGTTGAGAAGACATTCAAGGACATGGAGAGCTGCTGCCCCCAGGTTGGCACACAAATTTAAACACTCATAATATAAACAACATATTTTTAAAAACACACACTTAATACAGTGGATGACTAAGCAGAAAGTTAAAATGAGTAAATAACTTAAGTGGGAAAAGAAAAGCAAGTTACAAGAAGGTATGTGTGATCCTTTCAGAGATTTTTAAGACTGCAGAGTTTTTAGAGAGACACATGTATGCTCATATACACATATTCACATGCACGTACATACATGTAAATACAGCACATTACACACGGAAGCTAACAGCAGTTACTTCCGGGGGTTGGGGAGGACACCCTGCTTGGGGGTGGTGATCAAAGAGGCTACTCCACATGTTTGAGCACACCTGGGCCCTGGAGCCTCATGGTGTGCTTTTGAATGCCAGCTCACATGACAGCTACATGACCCCAGGCAGGTTACGCAGCCTCCAGTGCCTTAGTTTCCTTATCTATAAAATGAAGATGGTAATAGGGCTGACACGAGGACTAAATCAAACAATAACATATAGAGCACTAAGTGTCACTATTTCTGACACTTGCCTCTTAATGTAACAGACACTTCTATGTTGCTCTTGGGGACAAAAAAAAGGGGGCCAAACACTAAACCTGACAAGCTCAGGGGAGGTCCACGTGGTAGACCTTTTACAGACTCCAAGACCAAAACTAACCACACAGGATGGTCTGAACATAAAAATTCCTAACTAAAAGGGAGTCATGGCAGGCAGTCATGTCTTGGGCCTGCAGCTTCCTTGACAAAGGTCAATCTTTACCTCAAGTTGTCTTTTGGCACCTAAGATAACATATCTTTGAAATGTCAGAGTAATCTTTTCTAGACCCATTAGGGCACAACCACCACACCAGAGCAGGAGACCCCCAGCATCCGTCATTGTTATCTTGTTTCCCATAGACCATCTCTATGTGCTATAGATGTTCATTATTAACTATCCTATACCCACCAGTGTAAAAGAAGTATCTGTCTCTCAGTTTTACTTTTTTACCCAGTCCCAGAGATTTCCCTGCTTTGACTTCTCCTGCCCCCTTAGGTTACCACCAATGGCTTTCATGTAACCCTCTTTGTGTCTCCTTTTTTTATTCTAAAATAAGCTGCACAACTGCCATTCTTGAGAGTATTTTTTCAATTCATTGAGATTTTGCTTCCTGGCAATTGTCATCAGTTTGGCTCAAATAAACTGATAAAAATACTCTACAGGTTTGGACATTTCTTATATTGACATTCTCCATGGAGGCTTCTACACTCTTGTCTTTGAGTGTCAAGTGTGGCTTCAGGTCCCCAGACTGGGACTGGGAGTTCTGCATACAATGAAAGAGCACCATTTTTTTTATTATTCTATTTGCACATAATTTAAAGGGCCCTTAATAAATGCTTCCAGCATAAGCTATTGGAATAGTTAAGTTAGCAATGGAGAGAAATCTTGGCAATTATTATTTTTTAATCTCTATACTGTGTGTTAAATTGTATGCAGTAGTATCATTAAGACACCGGGGAGCATATCGATGACTATTTTATGTAGGAAATTTTGCAACAAGTATTAACACTTCTAGGTCTATATGGGTGACTTGTGATAAAAGTTGACTGTGGCTAAAATGAAAGTAAAGGAGTAGGAAGTAGTTTGGGAAGGAGAAGGTGAGCAGAGGCAGGAAACTTCTGGACTGTAGGAAAGTAAATTGGAAAAAAATGACCCCAAGTTTTCCAGTCATTGAGGAACTGTCAGTAGCACTAATTCTGAATCTGTTAAGTGAGCTGTAGAATTGTCTTCTGTGTGTTCATCTGTTCAGGAAATACGTGCTGAGACTCTGCCATGTGCATGTGCCAGGCACCGTTCTGGATGCTGGGGATACATCAGTGAACAAATCAGAAAAAGTCCCTGTCCTCATGCAGCTTGCTCTAGTGAGCAGAAGAGAGGAAGTAAACAAACAAACAAACCAAAGAACAAATGTACCATAATGTATCAGCTGGGGATGAATGCTCTGAGGGAAAATATCACATTATACAAGATAAAGTTTGGTGCATGGGGTCGGTAATTTACACAGAGTAGTCAGAAGCATGATGGGAGAGCCAGGCCTTTGATACCCGATAGCCCTGAGTTCACATCCTGGTTCTAGCCCTTACTGAGCAAGTGGCCCAACCTCCCTTAAAAATGAGAATAGTAATGCCCATCTTAAAGCACCAACCACAGTCGCCTGTCCTTCTCCCTCTTGTCTCTGGAAATACATTATTTATTACCGAAAACTGAGATTTGGGTCAATGAAACATAACTGTGCAACCTGGTACATCTAACTTAAAGGGCCCTGACTTAAAAAAGCAAACGTCGATAACCCCTAAAGTTTCTAACTTTGTCACATTTAACCCTCATTTTACTTAGTGTTTTACCCCCATCACTGACATGTACAGGAACAATATTAATTATATGTTAAGAAAAAGTTAACACTAGTAAATTGAATTCAAAAATTTTATGGGATATCTTTATGTATAAATATTTTGAGAGAAAGCACAAAGGCCAAAACCAACCGTATCTGCCATCCAGAAAGAAAAACGTAAGCCTGTATAGTTCTAACACAGGACAGTGGTAACCGGGCACTGGGGATCAGTAGTCAATGCCACAGGCGGAGTGGGGGAGCAGGGAGTGCCATTTCTCAGAGGCTGAGAGATGGGAACCGGAAGTGGGCGGTGCCTGATGAGAAGAAGGTATCAGCTGGAGAGGAGAGGATCCTGCTGGAGGCAGAAGCAAACATGGGAGGAACCAAAGGAAAGATGTGAGGTGGGCAGGAGAGTAGAGGGGTGCTGGGGATATGTTTAAATATGGAAATCTCCTTAGTTATTTTGAAATGAGGAATTAAACTGAATGAGAAGAACAATATTAGGGCAGCTGTAAACTTCCTTATTGGATGCTTCCTTTATGTGGGATGTGACTTCTATCTTGAATCACAGAAATACAACAGAAATATGCTGTAGTGTACATGCCATTTCTATCTCCAAAGCCAAAGTCCACGTCCAGGTGAGCTGGCTTAAGGACACTCTGACAAGGTAAGATAAAGAAGAGAAAATTTTCTTGCTCTGGGAATCATCTGGATGGTTAAAGTTGCTAAATAAATTTATTGCCCATTGAGATTTGGGGTTATAGTTTAAAACTCTAAAATCTACTTCCGGCTTCTCTGGGTAAAGACAAAAACTTGGTCTGTCTCATTCTTTTTTTCTCTGAAAAGCACAATCTTGATTCTATATGAAGATGAAACTGTTTCAAAGGTGGAAATATTAGTAGCAGAAAAAAATAACTGTAAATAGATTTTGGCAGGAGTTGAATAATTTTTCAACTTTCTGCAGCATACGCAGACGATAACCAAATAAAATTATAAATCATGGTGTGCCACTTGAGAGTTCTTTTGAAAGAAAAATGTCATCTCAAATCTCAGCCAAAAGGTAGGCTATAAATAAATACCTATATATTCTCAAGTTACAATTTCCAAAGTTGTTTCACCATACAAAGGGGGATATTTTAAAGCATCTCATTAGCAGTTCCAGCTTGTGAGTGCTCATCGAAAACCCCAAATCAAATCGATGGTGTCAATATTTGTCATTTACTGATGGTACAGAGATGGAACCAAACAGACATTCTGCAGGTAGTAAGATAAACAAATCCCCATTTATCATATGCTACTAAAACAGATAGGTGTGGCTTTTGGAAGCATGCTACTTTCCCTAGTACATGAAACCATCAGAGTAGCACTTCCCTAAGATCCTAATGAGCAACTAATCCAACCTCCTCAATGTATAAATGTGGAAACTAAGTCCCAGAGTGGTTAAATAACTTGTGCATGTTATCCAGGTGATCCAGTCCAGAAGGATGATCACAGAGCTCCAAAGACACAGCACCTGCACAGCATTGTCTCTGAAGTTAGCACAGATTGAAGATCATCTTGCCAGAATTCTGACTGTGATTTCTACACATCCATCTCACTCTAATCTCTGTCCCTCTTGATTTATAAAAGTCCCCTGTGTTATTCCCTCTAAAAAAGAATAATTATCTGAAAGAAGATTCTATTTCTTTCTCACCTCCCTCTTTCAGAAAGAGAGAATTATTTTTCATTCAGTAACTATTGAGTCAAATTGTCTGAATTACATCCTGAGAATAATAGGCTTTCAGGAAAGCTCAGGAGCTAATTTGACATCCAGGACAACAAAGAGAGGAAAGAAAGAATGGAAAGAGAAAAGACACATGCCTCTTATTTGTCTAAGATCCTTTTGCATTAACCACCTGCTCTTTGTCTCATTTATAATTCTTCCAGACAGACTGCTACTTGGCATTGCCAACAGTGACTTATTAGAATTACAGTGTAGCTTCAGACCACAGATTGGAACAGGTGAAGGCCAGAACAAGAAACAAGATTGTGACTTCAGCACACCTTCTCACTTCTATACCGTCTCTTGCCTCTATACAGACAGTGGCATCCATCAAAGTGAATACATGGAACAGATTTGGTTGCCCAGACAAGTTCACAAAGGCCTCATAACACTTGCGTGGTCTGACCCATCTTTTCAAGAATAGTTATTTTCCCTTCTGATTTGGTACCCATCTCCACATGGGAGCATGGCTGGGCAATGACTCTGAGGTCATTCTTTCTATTAAAGAGGCCATAGCAAATGGTCAAACAATGCAAGAACTTCGAAGGTAATGCGAGAATTTGTTGTAGCTTATTTGGAAAATGAAGCCATTTAACACACTCCATTTCTACAAAATATGAGACCCACCAACCAAATAAAAAATTATTTAAATTATTGGCTATCATGTAGCTCTGAAAAAAGATTGCTTACTAGCTATTATTTTCAATTCATACAAAGGGATGTTGGTTATGAACAGCATCATTTTGTGCTGAGATAATCATCAGATGAGATAATCATTGAGAAGATGCCTCTTTTTTGGCAATCAATTCCAGAAAGGATAAAGGGTGGATGTTATGGACAGGGTGAGAACATTTGCACAGCCAAAGGCTGGTGCTCTTAGAACAGATTACCGTACATACACCCCACAATTCCCTAAAACAAAGCCAAACTGCAATATGAAGCCAATACTCAGAAATCCCAGTACATTGTATGATGTATCAATAAGCAAATTCAAAAAATACAAAACTGCAAATATGTATAATGTTGTAGAGTAAACAGTAATATACTAAAAGATTGTTTTAAGTACTTAACTAGCACTCTTACACATACCACACATTGCTGAAAGCACTTAACAGACACAAACTGGTCAATCCTCATGACATTTCTATGAGATTTGTACTACATGGAAGCCTGAGTTCTATCCTCTGGGTTCCCATTTTCTTCTGCATTTTGGCAAAGTAATTCCACTCTCTGTAGTTATTTGATGCCCTTTTAAAAGCATTATAGTCCCAATGTTTTTGAATGGTTGGCAAACACAAAGGAAACATCTATCACTTAAAATAAGGGATAAATATTTCTCAGTTAAAAAATCAACTAGCCAAGAATCTTTGTTTAATTCATCAGGTTATACATTCAATGTTCTTAACTTATTTTTATGAAAAACATGAAATATTAAAAAATAGAGAATACTGCAATAAACCTCCATGTATCCATCCCCAGATTTAACAAGTATCAAGATTTTCCTATACTTCCTATCTTCCCCCTTCTCTCTCTCTCTCCCTCCCCTCCCACTCCCCCATTCTTTATTAACTCTTTCTTTCTCTCTCTCTCAATTATTTTAAGGTGAATCCCAGACATCAGCTCCTTTCACCCCTAGAATTACACATCTCTAAAGTACACATCTCTAAAGTAACATAGAGGTTTTCTTAAATAATTATGACCTAATCATAATGTCATCATTACACCTAAGAAAATAATAACTTGGTATCATCTAATACCTATACATTCTCAACTTTTCCTGATTGTCTTAATTAATTTGTTTGAATATGTCCTTCAGGTCTCATTTAATCTAAAGAACATCCGTTTCTTCTTCTTTTTTTACATTATCTTGTTTTCATTCCATTGGCTTATTAAAGAGCCTGGGTCAGTTCTCTGACAGAATATCACACATTCATAACTTTTCTGTTGGTTTTATGAGGTCATTTAACTTGTTTCTTCTTCTGCCAGAGTTCCTATAAATGAGTGCTGGACACAAAGACTTGATTAGATTTGAATTTCACTCTTTCCACAGGGACATGCCATAGGTGGTGCTGAATTACATCCAGAGGACACAATCTTACTGATGCCAGATTGACCAGTCATTGGGTTCAGGTGATGATGGCCTGATGCCTCCTTTTATCATTTCCTACCAACCTTTCATCATGTGGCATCATTCATTCATGATCATTTCCTGAATCTAATATTTCATATTTATTGCTTGGAATTGTGTAAAGAAGAAATTTTGCTTATTAGTTAGATTTATTTAGTTGCCTATGTACTGGAAAAACAAAATATAGGCTTAATTCTTTCATATTGTCTATTTTTAGAGTAATGACTTGTTGCTCTAGTATTACAGTGGTGTCCCATAATTTTTCTCTTTTTATAGTTTTATTATGAACCCACAGGTTTTTATATATTTATTCTATTTCCAATAATTATATTCATTATCCTTTTCATGCAAAAATCATCTCATCTTTAGCTGGTCTGAGCCTCTGTGTCCTTTGATAACTCTGTGGGTCATTGGAATCTCTGTCGGTTTCGTGTATTTTCTGCCCAAGACCTGGAATCAGTCATTCCTCTAAGAAACCCTAGTTCCTGTCAAATTGAAATGGTGTTTCACAATGTGGGTAGTATGTATACTCATTTCCATTGTGTTATTATTGTTTCTATGGCTTTTTGGACAGAAGTAAGAAATATATAATTTTTTAGAAACATATAATTTTTAAAGACAAACAAAATTTTAAGTTTATATTGCCATTTCCAATTTACATTTAACAAGGGAGGATTTTACTTATTTGGCTTTTTACTGAATTCCTTTTTTCATATCTGAAAATCTTGATTCCTTACAATAGTTAAATAATTACTTGCATTATGTAAATAACTATAACAATAAAATAGTTCTGATATAATAATACCAACATCAGTAATGAGTAAAGTTTAAGATTTCTTTGCAGCTGTATATGTCCTCAGATAATAGTCCTTTCAAGATAATTAAAATACTGAAGTCACTCGAAATAAGGAAATGAAATTAGACATGGTTTCTGCCATTATAAGGCTTTAATGGTAGAAAAAAACAACAAACAAGTAAAATACATTAATTCAATAATAAATAGTAGTAAAGCAGATGAAGAAAAAAGAACAGGTTGTAGTATGAGAGAAGATGGTAGTGGAGGAGGACTTCCACATGAAGCTGCCATGTAAGCTAATACTCAAATGAGGTGGAACCTGACAGGTGAAGAGGAGGAAGAACACTCTAGACACAAAATACGGTGATGGAAAGAGATCTGACTCTGGGTGATGAATACGTAACGCAACACATGGAGGATGTAAGGTAGAAGTGTGCACCTGGAACCTATGTCATTTTTGTTGATCCATGTCACCCCAATAAATATAAAAATATAAAAAATTTTAAAAAGAAAGAGGCACATTTATTATTATTTGCAGATGAGAAAACTGCATGTTTAGAAACTCCAATGGAATCAACTAAAAAACTCTTAACTACTAATAAGAGAGTTCCATAAAGTGAAGAGATACAAACCAACATATAAAAGGTCATCACTTCCTGTATTCTAGTGATAACCATTTAGAAATGGAAAAAGGAAAAAAAATTTGTAATAGAAATAATCTTAATAAGAAAAGTAGAAAATGTATATAATGAAGTTCCAACTCTTTCCTGAAATCCATATCTATGTCCATAACCATATCTTTCTGAGTATGTTATATTCCTAGGTAGAAAAAACAAATTTGTAAGGAGGTCAATTCTTATTATATCAGCTTTTTTGGTTAAATTCTAATTAGAATCACCAAAGGTTTCTTTTGAAATTTACACAATTTTAAAGTTTATCTGGTGTGAGTATGATTAAGCAAGAATATGAAAGAAATAAAGTGGAGAAATTCTCTACCAGATGTTAAAATCTATAATAAAAATGGTCAAAGTGGTCAAATACAGGTTCTAGAAATGACAGATGTAACAGGAAAGTAGTTTTAAAAAAAGATTCTAATAGATAGCATTTTAACATGCAATAAAGATCATGTCATAAACCAGTGGTGAACAAAGAATTGGTCAGCAAATGGTGTTCAGATAATGGGTTAACTACTTGAATAAAATAAGACTATTGCTTCTCTTCCTGTCATATGCCAAATTTCGAAATGAACTTAAAACAATGTTAAAAATTAAACCTTAAAAATAGAAAAATATATAGGTAAAAAGAGATACTAAATAGATTTTACTTTATAAAAATAATTGTTTAAAATTCTATAAACTGCAATAGCATAAACATAAAACAAGAGACTATTTCTAAAACAACATGAAGGCAAAAGATTAATATACAAAAATTTTAAGGCACTCATACAAACAATTGAAAAAACCTCAATAAAACAACAGGCAAATTCATAAACAATTCACAAAATAAATTAAAATGGCTACAAGACGTGAAAATATTAAACCTCAGTAAAATTTTTTATTTAAAACATGCTACTCTCAGTCTATCAAATTAATGGTATTGGCAGAACAATTCCAGGAATGTGATGAGACATATCAAAATTATATAAAAATTTTATTCTACTTATGGTAATCTCTTGTAAGGAAATAGAAATGTAAAAACACATAACATCCTCAATGTTGATGCTATTCCTATCAATAGTGGCATAGTTCAATGAACTATAGCTCATATATCTATAATGAAAATTTTTGATGATATAAATTAAAACATAGAGTTTTAAAAGCATATATATATATATATATATATATATATATATATATATATAGAGAGAGAGAGAGAGAGAGAGAGAGAGAGAGAAGAAGGGAGGGAGGGAGGGAGAGAGAGGGAGAGAGTGAGCACGCGAGTGTGTAAGCGCACGCAAGAGCAAGCTGTCCAGAAAAAATCCAGCCATTGTCAATACAAGGAGAACAGTTACGTGACTGGACACTTCCCAGAATATATATATATATATATGTCATCTCTCATGTATGTGTAAAATTCCAGGGAAATTCAACAAAATATTAACAATGGTAGTCTCTATCCATTAGATTAAGGGTAAAAACTATTTTTTTTTAAATTTTGACTATATTTTCTAAAATGAGCACAGATACATATTATAAAAAATAAATCATCTTTGCTGGAATAGAGAATTTTACAATGTCATTTAGAAACATTGTCTTTCAAAATATGTTGATTTAAAAAAAAAAAGGTAACCTGATATTATTGGTTGATTTTATTTATGTAGAAACCTCATTTCCTAAGTTTTAGATAAACTAGTGGTTACCGTGCTTTGTGGTTTGTTTTCCTTCTCTGTTTTAAAGTGCACGTAGCCCCTTTCTTCCACTGACAAAACTCAGATTTGTTGGTCTTTATTATAAAGGTATAAAACATCTTTACTAGGAGTAAGCAGGATCAAAGCTGTACTTTGTATCTCTTTACAGTGAACAACTACTAACAACTTTTATTTAGATATATGAATGGCATGTTATTATATTTTAAATATACATATATATGTATTTAGGTATATATGTGGAAGCCTATGCATCTGAAAATGATTCTGGTACAAAAAAACAAAACAAAACAAAAAACCATTTAAAACCGTTCCCCGTAATTACGATCACACAGCTCAAACTTCGCTTACGTGAATAAATGCTTCCCTGGACCCCCATGTGTTTTCCTGCCTTTCTTGTCCTTCCAAAATCATTAAAATTAAGTTCCAAATGTATATACTTCTCCATCCTACTTCTAATTATCCCACTCTCTATTTAGTTGGGAAATGTGACATTTGCATAACTAATAGCTGTCTTTCAAACAGAACTGTGATGTGGCTAATTTTGAAAGGTCTAAAAAATTTTCTGTAACTTTCAGTAAGATCCATGTAACCACTCAAAACAGAAGCTGCCCAGACACAATGGCCCATGTGTCAGGCGGGGAGCTTCCTTCACACAGGGGTACACAAATCGCTCCTCCCCCATTCCTCTTCTGCTGGCATTAGTCAAAGGTGCTGTTGCACGTGTGAAATGTGGGCACATTTCGCAGGGTGTGCATTGCTTTTGTGTGTGTGTTGGTGGGATAATGCAAAATGGGTCTGGCACAGTTCATCCCTCACGAACACTTAATGCCATCCCTGGGGAGAGAAATATCACAAGCCCTGGAAAACACAGCTATTAGCTGCTTGGTACTGAAAATTTTCAGGCAAATTTCCAAAAGCCCTTGAAGCTAATGTTGAATTGACAAAGTGCCAAAAACCTCTCTGGCATTAAATTTCCACTCTTTACTTTCTCCCTTCAGGTGAACAGCTTGTTAAAATAATAATGTGATAATGCCACCCTATGTTCCAAATATCTTAAAGCGCCATCTTGTTAAGCCTCTTGGCATTTCTTTCAGACTAACAGGAACTGGGCCAACTCATGTGTTTTACAGATGAGGAAACCCCACAGGAGATGGGTCAGATGTCTGGGCAATGGCCATGTAGACTTATCACATAAGGTCCCGGGTCTGAACTTTGTTTTCAAAACAATGTCAAGTGTTGTAGTAAATTACCTGAAAAGCTCAGCTAGCATCAAAAAGGGCCAGAGCAAGTCTCGCACAGGATACTGGGTAGGTTGGGGTAATAGCCTGGTGTAAGTAATCAAAACACAGCCCAAGGCATTGTCTAGGCCTAACAATAAGGCACAGTGTAGGAGTGTGGCCAATTACTATCAGTGAGCATTGGCACGTTGGCACGGGTCATTGGTAGATCTAATGCCACATTAGGTGCATCTGCTTTTTGCCCCTTCAACCTGGTTTTCCCTTTCAAAGAGATCCATGTGATATGTCTTACTCTCCCTCCTGGGGCTTTTTGTTGTTGTTGTTTTTTTCTTTTCCCAATCTCCCCTTTCTTACTTTTTCTCAAATGGGTGGTTTCTCAAAGGACTTAGACTTGGGTAATCATAGCGGTTTTTAGAATCACACTTGAGTGCCTTGAGTATGTACCTAATAAATGTCTGTTGGATAAAAAAATGATTCTTGTTTTCTCTTTTTAACAAAACAACATTGCATTAATATCTCCTCACACATTCAAGTCGAAATAGACCTAGTCCAACCAGTATATATACACACACCCTTCCACAATATATAGTGACTCATTCTGTCTGTGCGTGTATAGTCCTAGTGATGAGAAGCTCACCGCTTTGTGAAAAAGCCTGTACCATTGAATGACAGCCCCAAAGTACAAAAAGTTGTTCTCATCTCTAATACAAAAATTCTCCATAAAACTTCCACTAATCTTCAGCATTGGGATTCCTCGGTGATCACATATCCCAATAGAAAAGACTTTGCCCAGGAGTCAGAAAAATCTGGTCTCTAGTTCTACCTTTGCAGCTGACCAGTTAGCTAGTTGACCTTAGGCAAGTTGTTTCTCCTCTCCTGAATCAAATTTCCTTGACTATTAAATGAGAGGTAGGAAAAAGATTGTTTTAAGATCATTGATAAAAATAAGGCTTATAACAGAAACCTCTTACACATCACTAGAGACTTACCTACAGGCTAGCTCTGATTCATTAGTTAACACTAGGTAAAGCTATTTAACCAGCCCAAAATGTACCAATTCTTATGATTATTCCATCCACAGTTCTTTATCTTCTCCACAGAGATATCAGAAAAAAATCAAGTCATAAAATGCAGAAACAATGCCTGTATTTATATTCCTAGTAATCCCAATGAAATATGGGTACATTTGTATGACTTGCTCTAAGGCACTGAAACTTGATATTCTTTTCTACTCTCAAATCATTAGGCTAAGTCATTTTTTTTAATTTTTTCTTTTCTTTTTGTGACCATGGGGACTTGTGTAAAGGTTTCTGTAGAACAGAGATGTGAGGAGACCTGTGACATGTATTTATGTTAATGTCAATAGCTGTATTACCGGAAAGTGCGGTGTCATACAAAAGTATAGAGGAGAAACAGAGACAGTTTATTGAAGAGAAAGTACACTCCTAAGAGGTGGGAGCAGGCTTGAGCAGGAAAATGGCTCAAGAGCCAGGCTAAGTCTATTTTTGACCAGTCTTAAAAAGTATAATACTTACTATATCATGGATAGTCAAAGTACATGCTTTCTATGCCAACACGTGCTCTGCCCAGAATGGATTTGCCCATCAGTTCCACTGTGCCCAGAACTGAACCCCAGGTCAAGAGATGTTTCTTTCCTATGATTGTGGTGCACATAGGTCAGAGATCAAGCACCAAACCAGCATCTTGGAGAAGCATGCTACCAAGGTCATTGTAGAATGTTAGATTTAAAATGGGTTTTCCATCAAGATATGTCTCACTAATGGAGTCTGGTGCTGTATAATGCAGTGTATTAAGTGCAGTAGAACAGATATGTGTCAAAGATTCAAGTAAGATGAGCATTAGGAACATAGGATAACTTAAGCAAAATGAAAATGGCTTGAATTCATCCCAGTGAGTGCCTGACTAGGTGTGTGCTTGCATTTTATATATTCCAGCCTGAGTTCACTTATGGGAGGGAGCTAAATTCATTCAGAGGAGCTGGCATTTGAAAGAATAATTAAAGTAAGAAAAGCACGGTATACAGGCTTATTTCTCTTTAGAGGATATTTCTGGTCTTTCAGCTATCTGGAGATCTTCCTTGGAAAGTCTCTAAGCTCTTTTAAGTTCTCTAAACTAGTTTGGATTATTCCATAGCTTCTAGTAATATGTAATGTAAAGTCTCAAATCAGTTAGGTCATATCCATAATACTTAGGCCCAATATGTACTAAAACGCAGGAATGTCCTCTGTGAGTATAACTAGGGGAAGGAAGGAACACTGACAGTAAAACATAATAACTGAGGACCAAAATCACGTGATGGAAACCTTTATATAGATGCATCAATCCAGGGTGATTCTCTAAGAAACTAGAGAACTGCCCTTGGGCACCTGATGTCATCTGAGCCCTCTCCATAATCCTAGAAACACATTTTTTAAAAGCCTAGAATTCATTTAGAATTGATCAGGGGCCTGGTTCATTGAAAAAATCCTAAGAATTGCCATTTCCCTGTAAGAAGCTGCCCTTTGAGACCTTCCTGCAATACATTCCACTTTTTGGCTCTCCCCTATTGAAACTGGTCCTGTTGGGACTGCAACTTTGCAACTTGAAGAGCTGCTTCTGGTAGGAAGCTGTGACGTAGGCCAATGCAACAGAAATGAGTCTGTGAGCACCTTCGATGTAAAGATTATTTTCAAAACAAATTTATCTCCTAGTGCCAAGAAAGGTTGAATCAAGCAGTAAGAATCACACTTGTCAATCAGCTTCCTCTATGTTTAGCCACCATGTAAAGCATCCTATTATAAATAGGGTGGTTTTCATGAGCAAATATGCCCTTAAACCCTTTGTAGTTAAAGGTTATAAAGACTTTGCTAGGGTGTGTGGACCACACACACACACACCCAAATGAGATTCATTTTTTTACATTGGCATATTTTTATATTGGCAAGAAAAGCAAAACGTCACTCAACTAAATTTAAGATTGTTCACACGCATCTGCTACCGACAGAATGTTATAGCAAAAAAAAAGAAAGTAAAAAAAAGAAATGTGAATAGCTCATAGTGTAAATAGCTCTGGACATTTTTCTATTGTTCAGATGACTTACGCTATTTCAACAATGATTAAAGGCCATCAAGGCAGAAGCCAAAGCACTTTTGTTGTTTGTCATATAGCAACAATTTTTGGTTAGATAAATATACAGACAGCCATATCTCAACTACAAAATGTTATGTTAGATCACTGTTGTTGTAAATACATCACTAAAATGTGTGCAGAAAAGCAATAAATCTAAAATGTTCCACTTCTGACAATATCATAAGTGCATCACATCTTTGAGAGACAGAGACAAAGATTGCTAGAGAATAAATTTCTGAATCAGGTACACTGGTTTCTACCTCAGAGCATGAAACAGATGCATCTGATGACATGAGCCTGAAATCCTCTAAATTAGAATGTTACAATCTGACCAACCAGAATATTTTATCCAAAGTCCATCATCAGCAGGGAGTATAGTTTATCATAAAGCAACAATCAAAGTTTTCAAATCACTGAAGTATATTCAACAGTCTGAAAAGCACTACTTATCTATAAAAAATCAAAGCATAATTATAAAATGTGGGAAATTAAACTAAAAGAACTGGTATCATAAATCTACCTTTCACTCTTAAAAAGCTGAGTTATTTTAAATACTATTGACATCAATTAAAGAAATTATCAGTGGATTTATTTAAGCAAACCTGACAAAAATGTATAACAATATCTCCTTAATGTAAAATTAAGTCACATTCTTCAAAATTTTACGCTCCATACTCTGTCAAACTTTACCTCAAAATCAAATGCCAAATTACTGAAGAGTTAAAAAGCAACATCAAATTCACCTGGAAATAATCTGTGACAGAAAAATGAGTAATATTTGAATTAGGAGTTTAGCTAAGTAAATTTCATTTACTACTGATTTTAGCATATGGGAACTATTGAGGAAAATAAATTCCATATTACAATAACATAAAAGACAGTTTTATTAGGCTTTAAAATAAATGGTTCAGCATAAATAAATGTTCCAAATTTCATAACTGGCCTGAGAAATGGTAATTATTTGTTAAATTACTTCTTTATGAGACTATATTCTCTTCAACAAATTTGACTAATCAAAATATTGATTGGGGTCATTCCCAATAGCAATTCAAAGTATTGTCTATGTGATATAATATTACAGAGTTACACCTTTGACAGTTTCAAGGAAAGTGTTAGGTTTTTGAAGAAACCATTTCTTAAACTTCTGGTTTGAACAGTTAAATTGGACTACTTTGAAATGAATTAAATACTTCCAATGATGCCTAATAGTACCTCTTCATAGCCCATATTTAATCATATTATAAAAGGATCTGTTCTTTCCACCTACAATAGGTTTTCATTTACATATTTTGTATCAGTAAATTTAAAACTTAATAAGTCATCAAATATTCCCTATGTGTTCCAATATTAGAATGCCTAGACATTTGCTCCTTTGGTAACTGAAACGATGATCAGCAATGAAAAAGTTTAAAACTGTCCTAAATGAGCACAAATCAGAAACTACTCTCTAAAGAGAGCCCTGAAAAGGGTACCAACCTGCACAGCTAAAACTATTTAATGTGTATATTAAAATGTTCTTTCCAAAGCAATTGCTTTGTTTAGCTACAAGGCAATCACTTTGTGGTGAATTAAAAACTCAAATTCTCAAAATTCAAAGCACCAAACATTTACATACCAACTTATGCAATGAGAAAGTAATTTTTCAAATTAATATAGTAACACTTTCTCATATATTTTAAATGGTTAATACCGAATTTGAAATGTAATAAAGGTCATCACTTTTTATAACTTAAATTTAGCCTGGCTCACTTAGAGAGAGTTGGGGGTTTCCTTTCTCCACATGTAAAATATGGCACACCTAAAACAGATGATGGACGTTTGTAAAACTTACACTGTCAGACTGCTTGCCCCGGTCACAGTCCCGCGTCCTCACACGCTGTCCGGACCTCTCCATGGTGCTGAAGAGTTACTCTTGCCCATTTGTAGGAGAGTTGTTTATTTGAACTGGTTTTGAAAGAAATCCGTAAAAGCCTGCCTGTGTTAGCAAGTAACGTTATCTGAAGAATTTCTGTAACACATACTGCAAATGAGCTGCTCTGACCTTCCGTTATCAACCGCAATGTTCAGGCAGTTCAAATAAGATTTTGGAGCAGAAATCGTCAAGTATTGACAAAAAAGACAGAGAGCTCTTTGGGAGATGAAGTTTACTGATTTTTGTCAGTGTTCTTCAAATTGAAAAAAAAAATACACAAACACACAATGCAAGGATACTCAGAAAACAGAAAATTCCAGAAAGATTCTTGATCTTAATGCAGAAAACAAGCTTCCATTTGTCCAAAGCAGCCAATTCACTTCGTCCTACCATTACATCTACTTTTAGATAAAAATAATAAAATACAATACAGCTCAGAATTCTACAAGGCACAGCAAACACTATGTAAACAGGGATGCTTTACTCTAGCCCCAGCTTCTGTCTGCTAAGGATTATCACAGCACAAATCAGGCTCTTGTGGCTTTCACAGATTATCTCTTTCTGGGGCTGAAACGTATAAAGAGCCACATGACACCCAATGATGTCATCTCTAAAGCAGGTCACAGTTGCTGCTGTATGTAGATGAAGTTCTTCTAGTGAGTGTTTGGCATAGTGATTTTCTTGAACATCTACTTGCATTAAATAGTGTGGTCTCCCATCAATATACTTAACCCTATCAATACATTGGCATGAAGAGAAAATCAATTTATTGCTCACATGTGAAGCGGAGTCTCTGTTTAATTTAACATCGTGTTAAATTAATAGTGTACACAGATGTTATTTTAAAGAATGTGTAATAATGAGAAATGATCATTCTGTATAACATATTTCTTTTACCTTTCTCAACTATGTATCATATCATAACTTAGGATTTTCAGTTATGGTTGATATTCTTGTCAGCTAATAGTTAAATCACCTAATCCCTTTTTGTGCCAATTAAAAAATCCTCATAGTTAAAGTAAAGGATAACTTGAAACTTATTGAATGTATCAGTGCTTATTGAATGTATCTCTTTTCAATAAAAACTGAAATGAATCAAACAACAGAAATCTTCCCTGAAGAGCATAGTACTCTGTCACATTTTTGAGAAAGATTCATACATTGAAGGAAAACAGAATTTCTATTTCTACACAATCAATGCCACTGGACAAATTCTATTAAAGCAATAGTGATTGTTTTGGTATGAGATCAGGAAAATTTTGCCTCATCATCTCCTAAATATATATGTATGCAATACTAAAACATCAGAACAAAAATTGGAAAAAATATTGATCACCCAGATGTTCTGGTCATGGAAGTTTCCTAAATAAAATTGATTTTTTTGTAATGTCTATAACTCAGTTTTTCTATACTTTAACAATAATAAGAACCACCTAGGGCATTTTAAAAAATACAGAACCCAAGGCCTCTTCCCAGATACATCTTCCCAGATGCAATAGATGTGCAGTGGTGGTTTTGGAATCAATACGTATTTTTTAAGTTCCAAAAGTAATTCTATTTGGAAAACACTGCAATAATTAACATATTACACTGTATTCAATTCTATAAAAACTGAAATAAGTAAAAACATTTATGATATTTGTCAAAATAAAAGGCCAATTATTGCTTCATGAAGCATCCAGTGTTGGAGGCTGTCATCTTCCCAGCCCCTTGGGTCTCTATGAGGAAGTGCTTTCCTAAATATTCCCAGGTTCTGATCTCCATCCTTTAATCCTGCCCGTGAAGGTGAAAGGAGTTAACGTGATTAAAGACAAAGGAACTGGGCAGCCCAGGATCATTCTCCCTCCATTTCTCCTATATCCACCTCCCTGCACAAGATTGGGATGAGGACAGCAGTCTTCAGTGTTTCTTGTGATTTGCAGGTTTCCTGAAATCCAAAGTTCAGTAGCAGGAAGCCAAGGGGTGCCACAAGTCAGAGTTACACCCTCAAATCCAGCTTTGATAGGAAATAAAGCTGAGATTTTGATATCCCTCAGCCTAAATCTCTTGCCTTTCAAAATAAATTCCTAAATCAAGAAGGGAAAAGGAATTATTTACTGACTCTAAGAAAGACTCCATCTTCTAAAACCATGATATTGTTGACTAGAATTGTTCTTTTTCATTAAACCTACTAGCGACTTAATGGAATAAGTTTCATGTGTGAACCAACTTAATAAAATTTGTATTTACATAATACAGTTCTATGATAGAGGCCTATAAAATGGAGATGTCATGTTTAAAAATGCACTGTTCAACTCATATGAATTTTATCATTGAGACACTCAGAGACACCATCTCTTGGAATTTTTTCTCAACAGTGTTCTATGGATCAATAGTTCAATCAAATGTGACTCTTAATGGGATTCATGGTCAAAAAAGTTTGGAAAACATGAAATAGTAACACCCCTCCTACAAACAGAAAAAGTGTATTAACTTAGAAGGCTGTAAGAAGTTCTGAAGAAAATAGATTTATTACCCTTCCCCCAATTACTGTCCATCAATATCCTATGATCTAATATTCCAGCTACCACATTCTGAGAAATTCTGCTCCAGAAGATGTTTTAATTCATATTTTTATTAATACCTAAACCTTCTATAAATTAATTAGAGAAATGTTATTGTGTATCTCTTATAAGTTATCAGTATGTTTCTTGCAAGAATTTCCAACCATAACTGGGGGATTAAATAAATTCTGCAAAGGCAGAGCTTGTGTGTGTAAGAATAGTCACTGCAGTACTAGTGCTTGGCAAAGACCCAGCACACACTAGGCACTCAGATAGTCATTGAATGCATGAACAAATGATACAGATCTCATTCAGGTTTGTGCATAATGCTTCCCACCCAAAAATGTCTTTTCTTTCTTCTTCTCTTTTTTTCTTTTGAAAAAAGCCCCAAAGAGCCTTAGGCCAATGAGTTTTCCAGGAAAAAAGAAGGAATCAAGTAGTACACCTCACTCTAGTTCCACCACAATTTCTTTCTGGACCTTAAGGCATCTTTCATATTTGTCTAATGAGTGAAATGTCTATTTGTGATAATGAAGCTGGATTTTGTAACAGAGGGTGCACTCTGGATCTAAACTAGGGTTTCTCCTCTACGCTATAAATCAAGTCAGGGCCCGTGTGAGGACAAATGTGAGGACTGATTTATGCAATGTAAATTTCAAAGACAACAAGTTCTTTCTCAACTTTATCAAAAGTGAGGCACTGAATGCCCAAGTTTTTGCATCTATACTCACAGGTCCATAACTTTGAGCCTGACAAGGAGGATCATTATATTACTATGGGTGAATGAGTCAGTTACCAAACAGCAAATTGTCAATTTTTTGTATTATTCTGAACCCAGGAACTCTTCAATATTATCAGTCCTTAAAATAATTTTTAAATCCTGAAACCAAAACAGGCTCATTTTTAAACCTATCAAAAAAAGACCTCCATCATTAAGTTAAAAAGTTAACTTGGGAAAAGGAATCTATGCTATCGACCATATTCAAAGACATAAAAAGGAGAATGTTTGTGATATAAAATAATATCTTTATACAAAAATATATTCATTCAAACTGTAATATATGATTATATGTTAAATAATTTCTGAAACTTTTGAAATAAAAACATTTGTTCCGTAAGATCCTTGTTTAAAGAAAAAAAGAAATACATCTATTTCTATGTAAATACCAAGAAGTCTTCTCTTTTTACATATGATTCCACATTATTCTATTTTCTGAATGCAAATTTAAAACAAATAGACTGACAGAGAATTTGTGCTATTTAGGGGTGTAAGAGTTTGGGTGCTGAAACATTAGAACTCATGGGACCTAAATTCATAACAACATCACACTGTAACTTGTCTCTGACCTGGAAAATCTAGGTTCAGAAATTATTAAGTAGCACGAGGCTTACATTCTCTATAATTTTATAGCTCACAAGATTATATTGGAAGGGGTCCCAGGAAATACTCTTTTAGGGCCTGAGTCTCCCCTGACCCCCAAACAAGTGCAACTTTTAAAAAGACTTGCTTTCCTTAGTCACTAGATTTTTCTTGATGTATTCAAAGGCTGGAGATTATAAATCTCAAAAAGGGCAATAAAATGTGAAGGTAATGATGCTGTTTGAATGTAGGCACACAGCCACATTTGGCAGACAGGAGCGTTACAGGCTTTTGGTATACTTGCAAAGCTTTGGTGGGTCACCTGCCTGCTCCGTGCTGACTACCCAGCTACTCTCGCTAATAGCTAGAGTCACTCAAGCAGCCGCATAAATATGAGGGCTCCATGGCCTTCTCGCCAGTACAACCAAGGTAACAGGTAGCCCAGACCACTGTTCCTGAACCTGCTCAGAACTGTAATTCTTCCTGACAGGGAGGAAAGCAAGGCCTTGTGGTGGGGGTCACAGAGGTGCTGGAATGGTGCTTTCTGCACTGATTTGCCTGACAGGTGAAGCCAAATAGCTCTGTTCTTAATGTGCTACAGACCCTCCCAGTTCTTTCTCCTTGGGTCGGAAGAGAGGAGAATAATCTAGGCTTGGCTTTACTGTGTATATGGGTGTGGTCTCTCAGAAAAGGTCCATTCATTTACAAGAAAAAAGACATACACCTGGTTTTACCTTTGGACCCTGAAAATTAGTCTTTAAAAGGAGCAACGCTAAAATAAATGCTTAATTTATTACTTTTGTAGTATACAGCTTCAATCTGATAACATACATACATACATATGTGTACATATTCTGAATATATGTTACATGACACAATTTGATTCTCACGGATTCATTTGGTGAATAAGCAACAGGAACTGTGTCCCTGCCAGTGGCAATCAAGCTAAAAATTTGCCTCTGCTCTTCACAAGTTTCCCACAGCATTTTGAACACATGGAGTGTTTTCAAGAGCAGAATCCAAATGGACTAACATTTACTGAGAAGCTTCAGGGTCACGGGCTCTGTGCTGTGTTTTACATATGTAGTGCCATTTCATCTTCACAGGGATACCTACCCATCTCTGAGGTGGGTGTTATTTCCGGCATGCTGACGAACAGTGACTTCTCAAGTGTTACATCAAAAAAATAGTAGCAGAGCTGCTATTTTAAGTCAGAGAGCCTTACGGAGCCAGGGCCTTATTCTGGAGCCGCACTGCTCCCTACAGAGCAGAGCATAATAATAACGGAATCCAAATGGGACTGGGAACCTCTAGGAACAATTGAAAGATTTTTCTGGATTTAGCTACAGGAGTATGCTAATGATTTGTGAAAAGGTTATCTAGTTTAGAATATATCATTCTATAGTTGCTGTCTATATCTTACAAGTCAAATTACAGATTCCTCAGAACTGAGAACTAAAAGAGTAAGTATTTGGTCATAAGAAATTGATTCATAAAAGACACATAGAGCATTTTCCACTATTGTCCCTTGTTCAATAACTAATATTTTTAGTTAAAAAAAGTTACTTTTTTTTCTCACTTTCGTACCCACAAGCTCCATTTCCTAATAACAGTTGCTACTCAAAATTGCTATTTCTAAAACAAATTATTCTGTTACCACATGATACATTGTTGTATAAGGGTATTTATTATGCAAATTGCTAATATCACTTAATATTATCTTCCCTCCTGTTGCCCCTTAATTTGGCATAGAGCAGCTGAGGTTTGAGGTTTTAATCAAAGATCATTGAACTAGGCAATTTACAAAATCAAGTGAGGATTCTTTTTTTTAATTATTTCGTTCAGTGTTTATACCTATTAAATTGTAAAATACCCTTAGAAGTCCACGAACTGATTGTCTCCTTCACTGCTCGACCACGTATAAATGCAGTCTTACTTTCAAGCAGCACGGTATGGTAGAATGGTGAATCACACGGCCTCTAGCCGCATGTGTAGCCCAGGGCCAGTTAGTCCTATCTTTACATCATGTTCATCATATGTAAAATGGAGATAATATAACACCTCCTTCATATGGTCATTGAGAGGATTAAATAAAATAATCCATGGAAAGCATTAGCAAAGTACTTGCCATTTAGCAAGTGCTCAGCGCTTATCAAGATGATACATTTGAGAGCTCATACTAAAACATCCCTGTTGTATATTTTAGAGCAGAAATATTCTAAAAACTATGTAAACCATTATGCTCAGCCAAAATGACCAGAGCAGAAGCATGCAAATGCATCATTCTCAGCTCAGCAGAGGGACTCACCCAGATCAGGCTGCTGGCTCCCCGTGAGGCACGTGCTTGGGACAGATAACCAGTATGGGGAGAAACTGCAGTTACTACAAGCATAGAGGTGGGCAGAGCAACCAGCAAGGCCCAGGGGTTAGGCCAGGGCAGAAGGGCCCACAGTTGGGGCTGTGTTAATAGAAGGGAGGCAGGGACCTGAGACAAGGCAGACAATAAATGAGATTCGTGAGAAGACAAGAGAATGGTCTAGGCAGCAATAGAGCAAACGCAGAGAGAGAGGGCTGAGATTCAGCAAGCTGGAGGGGATCTAGGAGAGCCAGAGGTCCAGAGAGAGCCCCAGGGAGACGCATCACTGAAAGCATTTGACTTAGACTGAAGGCTTTTGACCTTGAAGTTCCAAATGGAATTACTGGTGGTTAGAGGACGTTCACCTCTTTAAGACAGGCATAGCAAAGGTAGGCCAGGGGTTATCCTATTGCCTCCATCAATGTGAGGTTTACTCCTCAGAGGGTGGTAAAACCATGTTTTCCTGTTTTCCTATCGGGGACTTGCTCAGAGTAGGTGTGAACACAGTAGGTCTGACAGACTGGTCAAGGTCAAGCAGCGTCACTTTGCTTTCATGGGGTTGCAACCACTGAATCTGACTGAAAGAGGCTCGGCAAATTGATGGTCATGGGAGACAAAACAGTTTTAGCTAGTTACATCAGCTCCAAACAACTAAGCACAAAGTTTTAAAAATTATGACTTTTGCATATTTTATCTGCCTGACACACGAGAGACTTGGAAATGTCTCAATATCTTATATTTTCATATTTTATTTTGTACATTTAGTGTCATATCACTGCCATCAATACCAAAGCTGTTAGAATCAATAACCTCTATTAGAATTCTGGGCAGGGTCTGCTTGCTTTCTGAAGCTAATTCCAATAGTGATTTTGGAACATCTCTTTGAGTGCAGCTGTTTCTAGGCAATCAAAAGTGAGCCAGACATCCACATGCTGAACATCCATGCCCCATGAGCACAGAGGTAAGGCATGACAAGGTATGTGGTGGGGGAGCAGGAAGCCGCTCATAATTCTGTCTGACAAGCCTTTGGGAAACCAAATTGCTGGAGGTATTTGAGGGAGGAAATTCTCTACTAAGAAACATCAGGGGACCTGGAGGTGAGGCTAAATCAAATAAGGTAAAACTGCAATAAACATGACGACCCACGTGGGGGAAGAACGTGCACTTCCTCACAGAACACTTGAGGCACTTGAATCAAAGTGGTGTGACAGTGTAAATTTAAAGCAAAGATAGATTATTCTAGAATTTCAATGAAACCAAAGATTAATCACCCTAAAGCAACACTAAAACCATTAAATATCACTAGACTCTGGAGTGGTTGCTATTATTCCAAATGGGGCTGTGAGAAAGTACAAAGGCAGCAAAATACAAACCTTTGAACCCATTGGCAAAGTGATTTCTGATATTCAGTTTCCATCATTCAAATAGAATCTTCACAGTCTTTTAATTTGCACCTTCTGTTGACATTTATAGACAAGGAATCCCAGACACTCAATTGCCACTATTTTGCACTTGCAAATCATGAGTTAAACACAAACTTTACTAAATGCAACCATTTTCCAATGTGGTACACGGGTGCCCTCTAGTGACAGTAAATCCAGAAAAGACAATTCATGCCCCCCAAAAAACTCTAAAAATGCCAATTCACTAAGTATTCAATTTCTGCTGTCAGCTAAAAATAGATCTTCTGCCACTGTTATTTGCACAGCTATAAACTCAAATTACTGCTCTCTGTTTAGAATCTATAACTAGATAAAACCATTTAATAAAGAACATACAATTCGATCATCAGAAAACATGTCAAAGTAACCTTTGCTTGATCCCAATGTGACTACGTTATTTTGGCTGTGGAGAAGCCTTTTTAAAAATAAATAAACGGAATTACAAATTTATCAAGGAAGATTTTTAAAAATAATATCCTCGTATAGTTACTTCATTTCTCTTCCTAACTTCTCTCAGTGCTCCAGTGACTATCAAAAAGGATCACAATGGCCAAATCAATGGAACTCTACATTACACTGGCCTGACCATTTATTTCCTACCACATCTGACACGTTCTGTTTCTTTCTTAATAAAAACCTTCAGCAGATTCTTTCATTCCTTTAAGCACATAACAAGGGTTCTTACACGGGTGGCCCCTAATGGTGGTCTGCAGGCATGGTCGAGTCACATTTTAATTTTCTTACTAGTTGTCCACATTTTAAAATCTGGACTTCTGGCATCTCCTGAAGAAAGACAATGACCTTTGACAACATCTGTCCGGGATCCCCACAAGGCAACACACCCCTAGGAGCCCATGGGGCTGCCGTTGTATGTGAGGCCTGTGTTCTTCAGTTAGCCAGTCGCAACTCAGCCCACATCAGTCACATGGGTTACTTAACTGGCCCCTGTGGGCATTCGTGGTGCACCCCCTGAGTTTGTGAACCCTTTCAATACTTGCTTCAAAAGTTCTCTCTATAATATTCATAACCAAGCTAATCTATCATATTAGCACCACGAAAATGCTACCAGAGGTATAGACTAGAATGAACATTCCTCAGTAATAGAGGAATGTAAACACACATACTAGTAGCTTAGGTTTATGTCCAATGCAATTGATTGCCTGAGACTTGATGGGGTTCACTTTGTCCTTACGAGTCACGTCTTTGCCCGGAGATGACAAGCCCCCACCATGGGCTCACATACAGCAAATAAGCAATGTGGACTCTCCTACCACAGACCACCTGCTCACATTCCAAGACGGCTCTGCTAGAAACAAGCCCTGGTTATCAGGCGACTGGCCAGTCAGACCACGAAAGGGAAACTCGGCACTTACTGGGGTGCTGCTGTCCGAGAAGGTGTTCATGCTCACAGAGCTGCTCAGCTTGTCTGAGGACAGGGAGGGCGGGGACGGGCTCCTCTTCTCCACGGGCTCCTGCCGCTGCAGGTACTCACGCCACGCTCGTTGAATGCTACAGAAACAGAGAACAGCACACGCACTGTCACGCCTCTGCCACGGCCTCAGAAAAGCACAGGAGTGTGAAGGACCTGGCTTTGGAGACAAGAAAACTGTAACACATAGAATGCGACACCAGAGATCAGAAGACCTGGACCGTCTCTCTATTTTGCTGGTTTGACTTTCACAGACTGAGCCAAACCAGGCTACAAGTGTGAGCTTAGTCAGAAAAAGTCATCCGTCAAAGTGAAACTAGTTTGCACATATAAATGTACTTTGATTTATGGGACACTAAATCTTTCCATTTCTCACTCTATATTTCAAATGAGAATAATAAATAGGCTGACATATCCTTCGCTCATTTGCTCCGTGTAGCACTGCCGAGGGACTATTCTGTGCCCGGGTCACCCCAGGCTCCGGACAGAGACTGCAACGAAACTCCAGAGCAAGTTTGTTCATCGATGGCCCACGGGCCGCATGCATCCCAGGATGGCTTTGAACACAGCCCAACACAAATTATTAAAACATTCTGAGAGTTTTGAGATTTTATTTTTTTTAGCTCATCAGCTTTCATTAGTGTATTTTATGAGTGGCCCAAGACAATTCTTCTTCTTCCAATGTGACCCAGAGAAGCCAAAAGTTTGGTCACCCCTGCTCTAGGGGATGCCGTTTGCATTGGCCTCAAGGTGAAGGGCGTCCTGTGACATTATATGTGCACAGTATAGGCTCCATGGCCAAATGCAGTGGCCCTGCTTTGGGGGCAATACAGGCAAGAGCCCTGTGGTCACAGATTTTACATACTGTGGAAGGAAACAGGTAATGTTTGATAAATAAATGGGCAGAGTAGACAAAACATCTGAAAGTGCTATGTACTACTCAGAAAATTAAACTAACACGTGATTAGGTGACTGCTTCAGGTGTCACCCAAGGAAGCTTTTTATTTCCTGTGATTAGTACCCAAAAATGTCATCTTCTGCTTTGGATAACAGAAACGTCTTCTTTGTGGAAGTTAAGTGATTTTTTTTTTTTTTTGGACTGGCTTCCAAGCTTTGAGATTAACGTCTAGGTTTTCACAGGTGATCAGTGAACACAATCCATCTTCTCCTGGGAGTTAGCCAGACATTACCAAATGTGAGGATTCAGCCTTTTCAAATGATTGCACTAATACCTTCACTTTCTAGACTCCTGGAAGCATCCGATCTTCTAAAATTCTTCCACATGCAACAAAAGTCGCTAACGTTATTTTTGTGTACACAGACTGATTGATTTTCATTTGGCTAGAATGGTTCAAAGACCATCAATTTTCAACTGTCAGAGGACATAAAGAACACAAAAACACTACGACACGATTGGATATATACTTGTTACCTAATGCACGAAGCTCTGTGAATTATAATGCTCAAGGAAAAGCTCAGAAGCTGAGGTTAAACAACGCCTTGGAATCAGAGGCCAGTTTCCCTTGAACTTGAGCTTCGGTGGCCAGAAGCTTCTTCCAAGACCCTGCAAGGGGCTATTCGTGGTTTGTATCAATTCCAACAGTAGATAGGTTTTAGGTTTTTGGTTTTTTTTAAGGGCCCTCCAAATTATGAATACACTTCAGGTCCCATTAAGGAGGGATCTGACCCTGGTTTGGATTATATGTGGTCACTGTTTTATTATGCAATACTTGCTCAAAATGCATCCTTATTTATTTTTCTTTGGTTTAAAATTTTAAGGACAATCTCAAAGAAGGTCCTGTAAGATTACATACCTGAGTCTGGAAGGCTCACTGTTTCTTCCACAACCCATTTTATTAACGAGTGTAGAACTTTTGGAAGCTGTCAGCGATTTTCACATCATCCGAAGCACTTGGAAGGGCTGGGTGTGTGCCAGGGCGCTGCTGACAAGTTCTGCCACTTGAGGGCACCTAAAGTCTGTAAAGCTCCCCATCAAGGGCTTCAAAATGTGTGACGTTTTTAAAGTAATGTACAAAGATCTCCCCCCCGCCCCTCCACCTGCCTTGATTATTCAGAAATTACAGAAAGAAAATGCAGTGGCCACTGCGGATAGTACATGTTAGCTTGTTGAACACCAGGGGGCGGTGTAACACCTTTAAAGAACCAAACAACGCTGGTCAAAACTGAGGTGAGGTCTGCAAAGGTGAATTTAACACTGAAGCATCCCTTCCCCCTCCTAGTTCTATGGAACCTGCAAAGTGACAAATCAGTTTTCCCTAAGTCAGTGATTAAAAAGTCAATATTTTTTTTCCTTCGAGTGGATGAACATCTTCTTTATTAGTTCACAAGAGCATGTGACAATATTAAATACCTTTAAAATGTGTATTAAAATCACCCATAAGCCCACTTACTTCTTTAATACAAAAGCTATTTTAATTTTTTAATATTTACCTTGCTAACCTTGTTCACATATATAGAAACAATTTTACTTAATTGAAAACATATTACCCTATATTTTATTCTTTTTTTTTTTTAAAAATAGCATGACATAAATATTTCCAATGTTTTACTTGTCTTTCATAGTTAGTTTTAACACTGTGGCAGGCTAGACAATGTCTTCAAACTATCATTGGGAGTTACAAATGAGAGGCTAGTCATGTCATACAGACTATTATCATAAATTGCTACTTTTTTCTATGGTGGAGCCATGTTTTTCTTACTCTATCACAGAAAAATGTTAGGTATTCCACTATAATCCCTTTTTATATCTAAGTAAGTTTGAGTTGAGTTTTCTGTTACTTGCAACTGAGAGCCCTGGCTAAGTTTCAGGGGACTAACGGACAGACCCAACACTTGGACAAGATCCCCTGTCTCCCCATTGCCCTGTGCTCCCTCCTCATGGTTCAGCAAGACAGAAATAGAGAAGGGAGCAACGTAGTGGACCTGGTTGACTTTTAGTGGATAAATAGAGTCCCTATTTAAGCCTCTCTTGGTTAAATCTTCTACATGCAACTAGGTTACCCTAATAGACAGGTCATGTTTCCATTATTTGGTGTCTGCTTCAGTCCTGTATCCTAATACAAACCTGCCCAAATGCCAGTCAAGAGCCACTGCATGCAACAGGCAGGTTTTCCACAGCATTTGCTCATCGTGTCTCTAAAATGCTTCCCCTTCACTCCACTTGCTGTCCAGTTTGTAGCTCCTGACTTCAGCTCCTTTGATTATTGGTACTTACTAAGCATGATGAACTGATGCTCTTCTGGATCTTTCTGCAAGCTTCTTCACCAATATTTATGACCACCTTTACAGTCAAAACCCTCCAACTTCCTCACAGATGGGAATTTGGGCAAAATGAGTCTGGACTTTATAACACTTTTTTCTTTATGAAGACTAAGAAGGCACTTCCAAAATAAGGCATGCAGAGGCTGATGAATCTGTGAATGAGAACAGTAGCTCTGGGAGATAGCAACTACTCAAGAAGAATATCACACTAGGCCAATTCAACACCTTTTCCCCAAGGAATCTTCTTCCTCCACTATATTGTGAAGCTCTTGAAGGCAGTGATGATGTGTATCCATCATATCTCCACAGTACTAATGTGGTAAGTAGTTGATCAACAAAAGTATTCTCCTAGGGCTGTGTCCAAGAAATAGCTCAATAAATACTCAAAGAAGAAAGAGGAAGTGTGTTTAGAAACTAAGTGTGTTTATTGTATTCTTCAGCTCTGTGACTTCCAAATATGACACTTCCTTCTATTTTCTACCTCTTTGTTGAAGTTCTGTGTTCATCCTTTCTTCTCCTGAGTTCAGTGAGCACATTTGTGACCATTACTTTGAACACTTGATCAGATAAATCACTTATCTCCATTTCACAATGTTATTTTTTTTTTCACCTGAGGCTTTACTTTATTCTTTCATTTGGAACATATGCTTCTGTTTCTTCCTTTACCCCAACTCTCTTGTGGTTTCCAGGCATTAGATGAAAACAGCCATGGCTCCCAGTCTTGAAGGGTTGGCCTTGTGTAGGAGATGAACTTTATCATTCAATCCGGCCCTAGCTCTTGGTTGTCTCTCAAACCCTTGTGATTATCCAGCCTATTTTATTTTTAACAATTCCTAGTAGTTAAGGGTATGCTAAGACCAGTCAGTGTCCTAAAGAAGAGAATCTCAGTCAGCTCCTAGATTCCAGCTGGTTGGAAGCCCAACACTCAGGTAGCAGCTTTTATAGAAAACAAATATATACGCTGTAGGATAAGCCCTGCTGTCTACTACAGCATGGTGATCTAGAGATGTGCCCTGGGTGACAGTTGCAAAAATCAGGGCTCTAGAAAGTATATAAGCTCCTTTCTGGGAGTTACCAGTACACTGTAATGGGGCAAAGGGAGAGCGCAAAGGTGGTGTCCCCCCAGGCTGTGTTCCCCGAGAGTACCTCCTAACCTCTAGTTGTACACCAAACCTGAAGCCTGCCCCTCCGGCCAAAGCTCCAGGACAGGCAAGTGGGTGTCCTTCACAGAAAGACTGGGGAGTGTGCCTCAGTTTACTGTCGGCAGTGCCCTGGTGCTGGCAGCCTATTAAGAGTTGTCCCTCTAATTGTTACAGTCCTGTGGGTCTGAAGAACTCAACCCTCCCTGGCCACCAGAGCCAAGAAATCAAGGGGTATCTCCTGGGCAGCAGCCACAAAACCCAGGGCCCCAGATGTAAAAACTGGGGCATCAGATACAAAAGAGTTCCCCCGCCAGATGCTATTGCTCTGGAACATGGCAGAGGGAAAATGCAAAGACAGAGCCAGCCCTTTGAGGTCCTGGGAAAGGTTATAGTCAGCCCTTAGATGTGTGTTTAAGTAGAAGCCTGACCCTCAGGCTGTAGCTATGATGACGAGCTAATAGGCCCCCTTCACAGAGAGACTGAGCTCCTGGGTCTGCTGCCTCCTGCTGTGCCCTGGAGGTGGTAGCTGTTTAAGAACTCCTCTATTGGTTACGGTCCTGTCCGACTAGCAAACCAAAGCCCACTGGCCACCGGAGCCAGGTGGTATAGAGGTGTCCCTGGTGGCAGCCACAAAAATCAGGGTACAAGACAAGGATATAGCTCTTTTCTGGAAGATACTGGTGAACTGAAGTGAGGCAGAGGGAGAACACGAAGATTGCATGCACCACCTTCATTCCCTGAGAGCACCTCTACAGATCCCTCCGTATAAGTGTGCCAAACAAGAAGCCCGCACACAGGCCAAAGCTCCTGGACAAGCAAACAGGCCTCTCTCAGAAAGACTGGATATATGCTCCCACCTACTGTCTGTGCAGGGCCCTGGGATCGGTGGTCTGCCAAGGACTGTCTCTCCAATTGTTACAGTCCTGTGGGACCCAAGAAGGCAAGCCCCTCCAGCCTCCAAAGCCAGACAATCAAGGGGAGTCCCCTGGGTGGCAGCCACAAAAATTGGGTCACCAGATGTTTAAACCAGGGCGCTCTGGGAGATTGTCGTGCTCTGGAGTACGGCAGAAATGTGAAGATGGTGCCCTCTAGCTCGAGTGAGGCAGAAGGGGATGCAAAGATGGCACTTGCTGAAAAAAGAGAGGACAAAAACCAAGAAATAAGAGAAAAGGAAAACAAACAAACAAACAGAGGGTGCCTCCCTGCTTTAGCAAGGTAGAGGAAGATGGCGCCCACCAGCCTCCACCCCGGAGAGTATCCAGGCTGGGCCCTGCTCTCAGACCAACGCTTCGTAATTAGCAAACGAACCTCTTTCACTTACAGCCTGGATGATTTTCAAAGCGCTGCTTCTGTGCTGGGAGCTGGGGCTGGTAAGTCTGTGCATGAGCCCTTTGAGAGCAGCCCCCAGTTCACCACAGCCCCACAGGTCGTGTGGGTACACACCGAGTAGGTCTTCAAAGCCACAGGTTTTGGGGCTCGTCTCTTCCACGGCAGTGCCCAATGTGGCGTATGGCTTTTCCTTCTCAGGAAGAAGCTCTGGGTCTGAATTTCCTCTCAATTGTGAATCACTGTGCGGGGGTGGGGTTTACGGAGACCGTCTGTCTTTCCTACTTGTTTCCATGTGTTTTCCCTTTTGTTTGATTACTGTGAAGGGGTTGCTCCACCAGTGTTTAGAGTCTCTCCCCCACCAGGAAATCGTTCCCTACGTAGCTATAGATTCCATTGTGTTCACTGGAAGAAGAGAGTTCATGATTTTCTCCCCAGAAACTAAATGTGTTTACAGTGATATAGGTTCTTGCTCAGTTTTATGTCTCCTTAGCTGTGGCCTTGAGCAAACTACTAAACTCGCTGGCCTACATTTTGCTTACTCACAAAACTGAAATAAAAATAACTTATTTGTAATTCTTGCAAGGAGTTAGGGGTAAGATATCTAAGTCACTTAGCCCCAAACTTGACAAATAGAGGCCTTTGATAAATAATCGTAATTACTTAAGAAACTCAAACATTTTCAAATATTTTTAAGTTAACATGTACAAATCACATACACTGATACAATACGCTGCATTCCTCCGGATTGGTACTGGCATTATTTTATTAGCTCAATTTGACATTAAAATATGTTTGGAAAAGGTACAATTACATGAAAAAATACACTAGGCTGAATGCTTTTCTTGATTTTCTCACTGAAAGGTCACTCCAATCCTTTAAGACAGGGTCAGTGTTGTCATTTTACAGAGGAGTGCAACGGAGGCCCAGAGAGGTGGGAGTGTTCCCAAGGTCACACTACACAAGGGACAGGGCTGGAGTTGGAAGGTAAGTTGCTCTAACCCCAAAGTCTGTGCTCCCAACTCTCTTCTCGCATCTTTTCTTGGTGGGGGGGGGGGCGGCGGGGGTGAGATTGGAATCCTGCTTTTCATTTATTTTTTCCCCTTTCATTTATTTATTATTCATTTATTTATTCCTCTTTTTAATTAAACATTTAGCTAAAGATGATAGATGATAGGTGTTCCTCTTAAACAAATGCATTTTAATATGGCTTTATTGAGGATTATCTTTGAAATTTTGGGGGGGATTTTCTTTCTCCCAAGTATGTGTGTATGTATGTGTATCCCTCTCTGTCCTTTACAGTATCTAAATTTTCATCACTAAATCAAACATTTTAATAAGAAGAGGAACTGAACACATTTAATACACAGCAGACTTTTAAATGATGATTTGGATTCAAAAGATTTCTATGTTGTCCCATCACAAAATAAATACATTGTTAAAATGTAAGCAGAGGGATGGCACACAGTTAATAAACAACTTTTAAGTGACCGTTTGTACTCAGAAGATGCATTTTAGATCTTACTACAACATGCAAGCTGTGACTCAGACACGGGGGGGGGGCAGAGGTTTGATGGGACCTGGTGAGTCCATTCCCTTCCCTTGCAGGCAGGCCTCGCCCCGAAAACCTGTGCCCCCCCTGCCGTGGGCGTCATCCCCAGACCCCTGTCCCAGCCTTGGGTCCTCGGAATACATTAATCCTCAGTCTCAGAGTTGTGTCGGGAGCCTTCATTGTGGTGATTTCAGCATTACTTTTGCTTTCAAAAATTTTCTGACTTGAGAGGCTTGTCTTTGCTTGATCTTCAGAAAAACCTGCCTTTTACCTCCCCGAAAGGACTTTTTATTAATAGCTGTGCAATCTTGATTGCTTTTGCCCTTTTGATGCAGTCCTTTGATCCTCCAAGTCTAAAACTCAAAATTACCTCTTAACATTCCTTCCTGACATTTCATCTAAATTCCACCCCACCCCCCCCCCCCACACACACACACACACACACACACACACACACACACACACACACGTGCTCTTTCCCATAGCCCTCTGCTTCCTCCCACTGCTTCTCTGCGCTGCCACATATGGATGTAGGCTTTCTTATCAAACTCCTTCCTTTTTATGTTGTCCTGAGTGTGAAGAAAAACACTGAGTCCCTTTCCCGACCCATCCAACCCAACCCAGCGTCCCTGCCAGGGCAGGTGTACAGGAAAGCAGCCCACACCTGAAAACAATTCTCTTGCTTTGTCTTTTCCATTCAGAGATTCACCTGCCACTGTACATCCTGCCTCCAGGTTTGCAGGGGCTGGGCTGTCCAGAAAACCTTCACTGGAACCTACTACTCCCTCCTCCTCATCAGTGAGGGGAGAGCTGGGGTTCCTTAAGAGCAGATTTTATGGTATAGTGACCTCACTTCTCTCTACCCCCCAGCGTGGTGGTGTCCAACTTTCTGGATTCCCAGGGCCACATTAGAAGAATTGTCTTGGGTCACACATAAAATACACTAACACTAGTGACAGCTAGACATGCCTGCCCTAGATATACATCAGGTTCCCACCAATAGAAGCCAGAAGACCCTAAGGACAGCCTGTGAAGTGTGGCAGTGACTCAGGAACCAGGGACAAGGCCCCATCTTTCATACCCAATGCTCTGCAGGTCTCAAGAATGTCTCTTGGGAAGTGGGATTAGGGGGACACTGAGAGTCTCCCTGTGAGGATGCCAAGGTCATCGTGGGGGAGACAGGCACAGCAAAACAAGGGACACATGAGGGGCGTAGCCTACACCACTGGGAGGAATCCTAGGGGACACCCAATGACCCGTCCTACAAGGAATAAAATAGCCCCTTAGAGGCATTTTAAAGGAAACAACTGTTTGGGAGCTTGAGTGTTCAGCATCAGTGAAAAAATGTGGGTAACCTTGGGGCTTAGCATATAAGGGTTGGGAGAAGTGACAGCAGGAGAGGGAGAAGGTTGGGGAAGATGGGGAACGTAGAGATATAGGAGAGGGAAGAGAGGGGAGCAGGCAGCAGAGCCATCGGAAAGGTCTAATGTGAGTGGAGGGGAGATGTTTAACCTGTCACGAGAGTTAAGGATTCAATAACCAGATTAAACAAGACTCACTGAACTGAACTAAATTTTCCGATAGGACTCAAATTCCATCATTGGGAAAGATTAAGTTTTCTCTCCCTCACCCCCTCCAGTCAGTGGAAATGGGGTCCAGAGTCATTAGAAGAGGTAAAATCATTCAGCTTGCACATCTCTGAGCTGAGACTGCTCCTTCAAACCAGTTGCACATAAATTCCCAGACTCCGAGCTGGCTGGAATCTCGGGCATAGGGGTTTCCTCTTTGCCCCTTCCTCCTCATGCCCCCCCCACCTCTACACATTGGAAATGATGGAAACTAAGAAAGAACAGGGATGTCTCCTAACTTCATTTCAGCATTCAAAGAAACACTCTTAATTTTTCATACTTCTCTTTCTAGCACTTTTCCAGTTCAGAGGACATTACCATTATGAGAAAAAAATTCCTAAGGATAAAGCAACCTACAGTTGATACTAAGACCTTGCGGAGTGAGGCTGACATACTGCTTACATGAAATAATTCGGGGGCCTGAGTCATGGTTCACTTAGGATATGTGACGCAGAGCTTCCTGGTGGCGGGGTGGCAGGGAGGCGGGGACCCAACTTGGTCAGAAGCCATGCTTGAACTTTTCCTTGAGAGGTAGCCCTATGTGCTCACTCAGAGGCTAGCTTTTTACTGACAACCAAGGTTAATATAGATTTACAGGGGTGTGTAGTCATAGGTGCGCTTATCCAGAAAGACATATCTGCATCATTTCTGTTTCACTTCCGAAATCCAGCAATGGCCTCATTGTTCTTCAAAGGTGTACACCTCAAGGCTCCCTTCTCGAGGGTGGCTTCTTCCCTAAGCATTCCTGTTCGAGCTTTTTGCAAATTATCAGTGATCCCGGCCAAGCACAGACATATTTCAATTCTCAGATAGATGCTTCTCAGAGTGACGAGCTGCATGTCTGTGTGCGTGTGTGTGTATCACATACACCCTCAGCGGGAACTCTCATATGCACCCCAACAGGAAATTCGGAATAGGAGAGCAGGCATGACTAGTTTAAAATTGTTTCTAAGGTGATTATGATAAGCCCCTTCTCCCCTTAAAAATGGTTTTAAAGGGTTGCCGTTTTGTCCTATAATATGTCTGTCTCACTTTGTATCTTATGAGTTTCAATTTTGTTAATACTGAAGTGGTTTTAGTATGATTTTATGCAGCGGTTATTTATAGTGAGGGAAGGGGACTTACATTTGGCCTTAGTAATAAAAGAGAATTTAAAAAAATAAAAGACTAGAAAGTGAGAAAGACAAGATATATTTTTCCAAAATATTTGGATGACAGCTGGAATGAAAACAGGAAGAAGGAAGAAGGTTGAAAGGGTGTGTGCGCATGTGTGTGTGCATGTGTGCGTGTGTACGCATGCGTGTGCGTGTCTGTGTGTGTACACGCGTATGTGTGTGTGTGTGCGTGCATGTGTATGTGTACGTACGTGTGTGTGCATGTGTGTGTACGTGTGTGCATGTGTGTGCGTGTCTGTGTGCGTGTGTGCATGCACGCATGTGTGTGTGCATGCATGTGTGTGCGTGTGTGTGCGTACGTGTTTGTGTGCATGTGTGTGTACGTGTGTGCGTGTGTGTGCGTGTCTGTGTGTGTGTGCGTGCGTGTGTGTGTGTGCATGCATGTGTGTGTGTGTGTGCGTACGTGTGTGTGTGCATGTGGGGGGGCACACGTGTGCATGTGTGTGCCATGCATGTGCATGTGCATGCATGTGTGTGTGTGTGTGTGTGTCTGTGTGTTTGTGTGTAATAGGAATGGCCTGAGGTGTAACTAACCACATCGTTCCAAGATGGAATTAACAACGTCATTGAGGTAGAAGACAGTAGAAAATACAGTGGAAATTGAAGAACAGTACCAAGTCTGAAAGGGGAAAACCAAGAAATGCAATGAGGACAATCACATAATTCCCTACACTCTCCAGTAATGGTGCTGTGTGCCCAAAACAGCTTTGTTGCTCTTCAGACAGAGGGGAAAGACTGTTTAACCCATAAATGTGAAATAAGTAAATGAATAATCTGATACCCCCAAACTCCAGAGTAGTTTATAAGTTAATAAAACAAGGACTTTAAAACTAATGGTTTAATGTAAACTTTGACATGACTTACATTTTCACCTTTGATTCCAAGGGCTGTAGATTGAGGTGATATTTTTCAATATTATTCTCCACATCCATGGCCAGCTGGTGACTGCAAACAGAAATCATGTCTCAATATAACCTAATCCAGAAAGTCAGAATTTAACAATAACACCGCCAATTTATATTTATTTGAAAAATCAGATATACAGTAGATGCTCCGTTAACCAGAACTCAAGCAACAGGCACTCAAGAAAAAATTTGCCGGTTGCTTGACAGTGCCCGTTGCTTGAGTTCTGTCTGGTTAATGGAGAGTCTACTTACATTTATCTGGCATCTACCGATCCCTGTGGATGCCGGTTAACTGAAAGTCTACTGTGTATTCAATTTTGTTCATTTTAACTTATTAACAGAGTCCTAATTTCTATTGATGGACGATGGATAAATAACCATACCATAAAAAGATAATGTTGTTTTGCCTTTACCTTTGCTATTCTTTTGATTTCTACCACTCAGCTCAGCATTCGTATCTAAGGCATGAAAATCCTTTCTTTTCAATGGAGAGGAAAGCAGAATACAGAACCATTTCAAAGGGAGAAAAAAACATGAGGAGAGTGTTATAAATCCTATGGCAATGTCCATCTAATAAGTTGTAGAAAGGATCTAATTGGTCCCCAGTGGTGTCACTGCCATTGAATCTTGCCTCCTTTCCTTCTATAAGCTAATAAGAAATTCACTGGATGCTACAATGGCCAAGGAAGGCTTTGTGGAGACCGTGGCACTTGGGCTGGGTTTTGAAGAATGGACAGAATATGTAAGTTAGGGTATGAAAGGTAATACATATGAGAAAGACAATAAAACAAGGAAATAGAGGTGAAAAGATTCAGACAATTTTTAGACAATAAAGAGAGCAATTTGGTGGAAGTAGACAATTAAAGTAGAACTATGAAAGGAAATAAGTTTGGGTACACAGTAAATTAACAGTCACTGGACACATGGTGTGTACAAAACACTGTCATAGACATTTTACAATACCTTATTTAATCCTTACAGCAGCCTCTATCATTTAAGTATTATTTTTCCTAATGCACAGCTGAGAAATCTAAAGCTCAGAGAGATTATGTTAAACTCAGCAGAAAGTGCAATGAAACTCAAGTCTCACCACCACAAAGTACTGCTTGGAGGATTTTAATATTGGACTTATTAAACTTAATTCTACTGACTGGGGTTTTCATAAGTATTTGATATCCCAATCCAATACACATGCATGTGGTAAGAGTGTGTGTGTGTGTGTGCGTGTGTGTGTGTGTGTGTGTGTGTGTGAGAGAGAGAGAGAGAGAGAGAGAAACAGAAACAAGTTTCAAGAAACTATTTCCCCAACTACATATAAAGTTCTCTAACATTTTTTATTCTATTTCAGATTTTTTAAAAGGCCAGAGGTTACCCATCAAATTGGCTTAACAAACCATGATCTACAGCATGAACAACATTGCTGCAGCAAAACAGAAAGCCTCCGAAGCGGGAGAGCGTGATAGATGATGGGATGTTTAAGGTTGGCGTGCCGTGGGAAAACATTTAGGACAGCGAGGGAAAATATTTAGGAGAGTGTTCAAATTGGCCAGATAATGAGGACCAGGATTATGGTGATAGTAATGAAAGAAAAGTAACAGATTCAAAAAAGAAAAAACATTGTTCTGGAGGCATTATAAGGATAATGAACTTACTTTCTCCTTGTTAGAAAAGCATAACCAAGTGATGGGGAAAACATGGTAGAGCATATAAATTTGTTCTTAGCCGCTAGGTGGTGCCATCAGCCCAAGATAGCTTTGTGGTTGTCTGGGGGGATATTGAGGGTCAGGGGAAAAAACATGGCTCTCTGCTATTGGTATTCAGGGCCCATAATTAATTCTTCCTTGTTCACTGACTCACAGATATATTAAATATCTTCTTTGTGCTAGGAATGATGCAAAGCATGGGGAATATAATGGTGAAAGCCACTAGATATGGTCCCTGTTCTTAGGTCTTACAATCTAGGAGAAGATGGATATTAAGTAATTACAAATGTGATGGATGTTATTAAAAAGGAAACACAGAGGGACCTCATTCAGGGTCAGTGGGAATGTAAAGTCTCATTTCATGTTACTATGTTTTTGTAGGGACAACTGGCTTATAACAAAGATACTTAAGATTTTATAAATTAACCCACTAAATAACAAATTAGCAAATGGAGCAATAAAGATACAGGTGAGATGTTGTAGGACATGTAGATATGCAGCAACCAAAGACAAAGCTTACATTTTCAAAAAGAGCAATTTTCCTATTTGGGTTTACAATTTACATATGATCAACAAACTGTAAACTATAAATTCCTGTAGGCTTAAATTAGATAGCTTTAGTTCATTCCATCAATAATTGCCAGTGGGTAATAACATGATTATATGTCAGGAGAATATGTGACTTGCAATCTCACATTTCCTACCAAAGAACCAGTTTGATCCAATATTTACAAAAAATAGCTGTCAGCCTAAGGCTCTCAACCTGTGGGTTGTGACCCCTTTGGGGGTCAAATGACCTTTTCACAGGGGTCGCCTAAAACCATAGGAAAATACATATCAGATATTTACATTACGATTCATAACAGTAGCAAAAATGACAGTTATGAAGTAGCAACAAAGATAATTTTATGGGGGTCACCACACCATGAGGAACTATATTAAAGGGTCATGGCATTTGGAAGGTTGAGAACCACTGGCCTAAGCCTAAGATCTTCTTAAGTTAATAAGTTATTGTCAAAAGCAATAGAGTCATAAGCAGCCTCATAATTAATGGCTTTACTAATTGTTCTCTGTTTACTGGTGTCACTGACGTGTGTGTGTGTGTGTGTGTGTGTGTGTGTGTACAGGTGTACTTGGTTGGCCTTGGCCCTGCATGTAGTCTCCAGTGGAATGGGGTTCCAGCTTCCCCTTCCTTCACACCCCCTGCCTGCCACAAAACCCTGCTGAGCATTCAGAATAAATGTAATGTTGAAAGGGGAAATCACCAATCAACTGCTACGGCACCACTATCACTTAACTTATGGTCATTTCAAGTGGCTGAGATGATTTACATGAGCACCCAAGTCAGCTACAGCTATAATGAAATGCTTAATCTGCTCACTCAAAGTACACCAATTTTTCAATCAATCTGGCAGCTTTCAAGGACACCCTGAAGCAGACTGCAGACATCTCCAGAATTTGAGCCAAGGGGTACAGTTGTTAGGGCTGGCAGCCATTGCTTGTGTCCCTCTGTGCTGAACAAGCATGACATGGAAGCTTACCCTGTAGGACTGCATGCTGTGAGGGGGACTTTAATTCCCCTCCCTGGATTTCCTCAATCATGATTTGGAAAAACAAGCGTACAAAGCAGACTGGCCATTTACAGAAGCTTCTACCTCTCACAGGCCTGTAGATAATGAGAGGAAGAGCACAGAGGCATGGGGAGGAGACAGAAGCCAGCACGTACTCGTGTGCCGGTCATCTCCACATATCTTCCTGAGAGCAGAGAGAGGAGAAGACACCTGCTGGTGGTCGCGAGAGGGTTGTGGTCAATTAACAGGAAGACAGCCTTGGAGTTCACCTCTTATATTAAAATCAATAATGAAAAACCAGCATAGCCAGATTTAATAAATAAATGGGCTGAACATCACAGAGCAAGTGTCCCTGAGAAAGTCCTCAGAGAATTAAGCTGCATGAGATTATTGAATGACCAAAAGGAATCTAAAATGCATCTAGAAGCTGATTCTCAACTCCAGCTCCTTTTCAGAATCACATGAAGGAAGCTTTTAAGAAATCCTGATCCCAGGACCTCACCCCTAGAGATTCAGATTCAGTTTGTCTGGGGTGGGGCTGATGCCGGGGCATGTTCATTAAGCTCCCTCGGTGATCCTAAGGGCAGCCCTGGTGAGGAACCGCTGACCTAACGTCATCACAGCGGAAAATTCTTTCTAATTCAACCAAAAATTCAGTTATTATTGTTTAGATACACTTAATGACAGTGGTGGTGAGAGGGGATAGGGAAACTGAACTATTTTATTCTTACTTATTGATATTATTGAGAATAGACATAACACAGGTAAAGTAAATCCATTGATAACCCAGAAACTAGATTTCATCAAAGGGCTGAAGCTGTCCTTTAAGTGGTAACACAGAAAATTCTTAGAATCATGGAGATGGAATGGGCCTGAGAAGCTATCTAGTTGAAGCACTGACCCAGAAAGAAAGGTTAGGAGCTGACATCGAAGGCACTGTGTGACCACAAGTGTCTCATCTAACGTGCTCCCAAAGACTGTCAAGCTAGTATTATTATCTTTATTTTTAAAGGTGTGGAAACTGGGGCTCAGGATGGGTAAATACTTCTTCCAGGCTCACAACACCAGGAAAAGGCACAAAGAGGAATGAAGCCCACGGTTTTCCATTTCCAGGAAGGTTTTCAATAGCATCTCAGGTGGATGGGCATTGACATCTTCTTGGACAATTCCAGTATCTGTCAGCCCACTCTTTAGCCAAAAAAAATCTATTCTGTCGGCAGACTGGACTTTTACAGAAGTTATCCTTTTTCTGAGTCACAAACCTGTTTCTCCATAAACCCTGCTCATCAGAAATTTCCTTCAAATGTTTAAGAATTGCTGTGATGTTCCTCTGGGATTTCTTTTCTCCTAGCTACACTTCCTTGGCTCTTTGTAGTCGTTTCACATGGTCCCAGAACCCTCACAATTTTATTATAACTGACCTCATCTGGTGCTCTTGGGGATGTCATTGTACCTTTTAAATGTGGTGCCCAGAGGCCAGCATGACCCCCTACATGGGCTTGACATTTGAATTGAGAGAGGGGTTCTGGTGACCCTGGGTTTGATTCCCATCCTTTCTCACCACTCTTAGCTGAGTATCCTTACACGAGTGCTGAAAAGCTCTCCGAGCCCCTTTCCTTGTGTGTGAAATGGAAATAATAATGCCTGTATCCGAAGGCTGTAACCAGAGTTCCCAGAGGAAACAACTGTTAAGCATTCACTAATGCAGAGTACATTGTAAATGCTCAGTAAATGATAGTTAATTTTTTCTTTTATCTTTATCATGCATCACTACTAATCAGTCTAATTTGTGGTAATACTTTTTGCCATATAAAATCATGGACTCATGTTAACATCAGATAAAACCTCTAAGCATTTATCCACAAATTAAAATCAGAATATGTCTCATGTGCTCTAATTGTACAAGTTTTTAGAAACCTAAATGGAGAATCTTTATTCAATTTCATCTTTTTCTTTCTCGCATCTTTCCCCAGCTCAGTTTCTTTCCAGTCTGCAGAATTATTTTGAATGTTCACTCTATTAGTTTTAGGGTAACCCTTGTGCCTTTTGCAAACTGATTGTCTTCTGTAATCACTGATTAAAAGCCAAAGACAGGACAGGGTTAAGTGTCCAGCCCTCAAACACGCCCCAAAGACATCTCCAGGCATGTTATTACTCTGTTAATCAGTATAGTTCGTGTGTCATAGCTCCATCAGTCATTACTCTATCTCCAATGAGATATGTGCCTGGGTCCTGACCACAATGATTTTATAAGAAACTGTCAAATTTACTTACTCATTTTTGCCTGGCCAGGTCATTTTTATTTTCATTCAAGCTTTTCAACCTTGCAACTATTTTAATTTCCTTTAGTATTTTTTTTACTTACTTTTGAAGTAAATATTTTCCATCATTAACTTGTTCTAAAGGATTCTGCAATGTTTTCATTTCTTCCTGTGGGGGGAACAAGAAGTATCTCATGAATTAATCCCATGTACTATGGGCAATAATACTTGCGTACAATCATTAGCAAAATTGAGATAACACACCATTAAATGTTCTGGACTTCGCAATGGGTAAGTGCTTAAACATACAAAATAATTTCATCCTTGATGAAATGAAAACACAAAACGGCTGGCCAAATGGTGAGAGCCTTTTTCATGAGTACAGATAATGCTCCCTGTAATTTCTTCTAGAGTGGGGATATGTTTGCATGAATCCACCAGGCCTCCCAAGCTTCTTCTGTCAACTGTATGGTGCTTGCTGGTTGCTGGGTGAGGGACTCGAATGAATGGGAGCTGGGTTTGGCCATTCAGTCCCCATCCTTTCCTGTGTCTTGGTAAATCTCAGCAGTCTCTTCCCTTAGCCCCAGTACTCAGACACACACACACACACACACACACACACACACACACACACACACACACAGACCCTTCCCTGAATTTCAGGCATCCATAATCTCTGTTATCCCGTTCTCATGGCCACAGCGGCTTCGTATTCAGAAGACTAAAGGATGAAGCAGGTTAAGCTCTTCAATTCCTTTTTAGCAAAGGCTGCTTGCTGCTTTTCAATCCAACATTGGTATAACAAAGTTCGTATGAAGAACATTTCTACAGCTTCTACAAAATTGTTGTGTAAGACACTGTACATTTGCTACAGGTTTCCACTTATATAAAACAATAATATTTTAGGATTTAGAGCTAGGGGATATTTTTTCCTTTTGATATAATAGTGCACTTCTTTTCCTCAACAATACCAACGTTTAAGTTTTACAGAGGTTGTTTATTTTGCCTTGGTCGCCACAAGCTTAAGCTAAATTAAATATTCAATTGCCAGAACTATTCTTTCCAGGCTCTTATTACAATTATTCCCCGCTCTTTCACCACATGTGTGAACCTCTTTATTTTTATTTTAATTCTCCTACCTGTGTGCTTTCTTACTTTCAATAGCAAGTAGAAGCAAGTACTCTATAAGCAGAAAATACATGATCAATGGGTAGAAAGTTAGAGGTGACAGGTGGGTAGATGATAGATATGAGATAGGTGATAGAGATACAGCATCCTTTCAATTGTATACATGGCATTCTATTTTTAAAGTAAAACTTTTCGACACTATAGACACTAGATCCTTATTCTAAGTATAAGTCTCCCCATCGATCCTCTATTTCCCCAACCCTCCGTCCAGTTTACCTCATCCTTCATCATATCCTAGCCCACCTCCTGGGGCAAAAGCAATAATCCAGGTCACAGAAAAGGTCAAGTTTGATGCTACCTTCCAGAAATGAAATTGGTTGGATGGGAATCAAGATTCCTTAGTTATTCTTGAAAACCAGGGGAAGCTATTTAGGTCGTAAGCGTTTCCTCTTCCACCCCCTGAGTTATGATTAGGAAGGAGGCTGAATCGTGGGTATTCCTAGCACTTCCTCCTCTAAGATGCTTTCTTCCTCCTTTCCCCCGGGGACTCCGGGAGCAGGAAGACAGGGCTTTTGCCCTCGGCCTGCTTACTCTCTGGTTCTTTCATCGCAGGGAGCTCGCCGGGTCGGGAGGGCTCAGCAAGCGGTGCTTTCTTCAATCTGACTATCCTCGTTCTAGATCGGATTAAACATAAGGTCAGGGGCTAACAAGAGCTTTCGGGGCAGCTGCTCTGCTGACCATCTGGAGGACTGATTTCATCATTTGGTTAATTAGGCTAACTGTACACAAACACCCGCATTCAATTGGCCCGGAAGTTGCAAAGCGCGCCCGCTTTCTCGGGGGTGGGTGAGGAGACCCACCCCCGGGCCTGCGCTCAGAGTTGCGCTCTTTGAGAGAGTTTGCTGTTGATTCGGCGTGAAAGACGTGCAAACTGGCCTTCCCCACCGTTGGTTTCTCCTGCGAGTCCTCTGTCTCTGATTTCGTTTCTAGCCATACCTCTTTCCTGCTGGACACCAACACAGCCGCCGGTACTTTCAGGTGGACCCCAGAGTCTCGGCGGGGTCTGGTGCCCCAGGGCCCAGGCGTCTCCCCCGCCCTGCCCCCACACTCCCTCCCGCTGTCTGGTCAGCGGAACCTCACGCAATCCCAGAACCCGTGCTCTCTCACTAGGCACTTGAGAATAGCTTGTCTCCAATCCTCCTGCTTGCCCACTCCCATTCTTTCTTCAGGGAGCCCTCAACTCTCCCCTCCTCCATACAGGCCTCCCGACTCCACAGGGCGTGGAGAGGGAGTACCCCACCCTGCTTCCTCAACAACCTGAAGTGCTCCCTATTACCTCTTCCCCTGACCCACCCACACCCAAATTGAGGCATTTAGGAGGTACTTAATAAATACCTGCTGAGTAAATGAATTGAAAGCAGACTGGGATGAAAAGAAACCTTAGTAGCTTAATGCGCCCCAAAATCCCAAGAAATTTTATGTCTTCTGCTGATTCTTCTGTGTCCCTCTAGATATACTTTTAAAAAATCATTCTGTAGCTTTTTTTAAATTTAACATACTTTCCAGCTTTATTATTGACAATCAAAATGTGTGTATATTTAAGGTGCACATTTGATATATGTATACACTGTGAATTAGTCAAGCTAATGAACATATCCATCACCTCACATAGTTACTGTTCTCTCTCTCTCTCTCTCTCTCTCTCTCTCTCTCTCATGTGGATGTGTGGAGAGAACACCTAAGATCACCCTCAAGCACACACTACAGTATTGTTAACTGTAGTACATTGTTAGACATTAGATCTCCAGAATTTACTCATCTTGTATAACTGAAACTTGGTACCCCTTGACCAACATCTCTCTCTGTGCTCTCGGAAACTCATAATTTTGTACTTTTACCAACTGGGCCCCTTGGTTCTGGGGCTTTGGACAGAGTTGGAGCCGTGGGAGGCACTGGCATGAAATCAAAGGGCAGCAGAAAGGGAAACTGGAGTGTTTATTCTTCTTGCACCCTCCCCCCACCCCCGACTGGAGCACAGACAAGCATAGCTGAAGGACACAGTTCCCAGGGGGTGGCCTCGCCCACATGGTAGTTCTTGCCATGTTCCCACCATAACCCATCCCTTTTCTCGCCTCTCCAAGGACTTCCTTCCCCCTGCCCTACTTTCCTTCCTATTTCCACTTCTAGCTATTGATGGCCCAGGAGCCTCGCCATCCCTGATGGGTTTCCCTACGTCCTTCCTATTATCTCCTTGGTCACCTCATTAACTCTTTCAATCACCATTTCAAGTAAGTCATCTGTCTTCTCTCCCTGAGTTCTAGCTAGCTTCTTCAAACCTCCTCAGTTTGCGTTTCTTTGCCCTATCCTTGCAATTCCTTTTCTATAGTCCAACAAATTCAATTAATACTATTTATAAATGGAAGAGCATGTGTGTTTCAGGGCTGATCCCTATAGCAGAAGTTCTCAACTCAAGTTTCTGGCTCAGTTTGACTCACCAGATAAGGGGACAATTTCTACCATGCTCTGTTTAGCTTCCATCTCTTTTAAAACCGGGACTAAGTCCCTCTGCAAAGTATAAGTTGAATTATTCAAGTACAATCCAGACATGTAGCATTCCATAGTCTATAACCCATTGCTCCAAACAAAACCTGTTGTGAGTGGCTGTGAACTGTGGGCTGTACCATTAGAGGGGATAATAGATTGACTTCTTACCCAAGCCACGCACCCCACTGTCATGAGAGTTTATTTTGAAGTGACTTGGGTGTGAACTGTTAGACTGGATGGTGGATGCTGGGTTTTGTGTACTTTGTGTTTGGCTTCCCCTCCACACCTTGATCCTGCAGGCTTTTTCTCCTGTCACTAACAGGAGAATATAGCTAAAAGGTTAGACAAGCTTGTCACTGCGGCCACTTAGTCAGCCCCGTAACCTGCCCAACAATGAAACACTGTTCGAATTCTTTTCTATCCCTGCCACTTCTACTGTCCAAATAAGCAGGGTATGTCCTATGGGCGCATTTAAAATAAAAAATCCACACAAAGTTGCTTTTTCTCTAAAGTGCACTTCTGTCTAAATGTCAACCTTTTAACTTTTCTGACTTATGCCCTGGCCACTTTATTCTCAGAATATTCCAAAGCATTTGAGTAACTAAAAATGTGGAAACACTCTGCACTTTACATCATTGCGTAGCTATGGGTGACAAAGCCCATGCCACTTACATACATCATTTTTGGTGCTGGGAATAATAATTTCATATTAACCTAAGGGTGACTATTAAACAAAAGTTAAATGCCAAAATTACTTTTGACACTTCTGACTATTCAATCATTCAATTAAATATCACCTCACTGTCCCCCACTTCCCATCACCCTTTTGTTAATGGAAGTGTAATAAGGATACTAAAAAAGGGGTTACTGATGTTTGCATAATTTGGAAAAGTAGAAGACATAAAATCTATACTAATTTTAGCTCTGCATCATTAAACATGAAATATTGATTATTGCTCTTTGCAACAGAGTTTATGAAGCTAGCTACGCTGCTATGCCCACATGAAGTCATTCTGATGCTTTGCCCTTGGACCTCAGTGGCTGTAAATGATGCTCCTTGGTGACAGCTGGGATTCTGGCATTCTAATCCACAGCCTTAAGAGATACATTTCCCAGATCAGACCAGGAATGGCCCAGCTGCACAGCCTAACTTCGGAAAATTAAATTGGAGGGAGTCCAAACCTCTGTTGAAATAACTGTGAATTACAGTGCTTCCAACGGGCCTTGTTATAATGTAAATGTGCTTTACAATTTACTGCCATTTCCCTCCTACCCCTGCTGTGAATATGGGCATTAATAGTCACCTCATATATTTAAAGGCAAGAAGGCATCAAAAGTAAAAATGCAAGATTCATGTTTTCTCCCTTTGGAAAGCAGGAACTAAATTCTTTTTTTCTTTTGCCATTTTTTTTTTTTTTTGTAAAAAGAGTATACGGTTTGTTTATGTATTATGCAGTAATGTTTTTTATGGTTGACAGACCTGTAAATTTCTCACAGGCAAGTTACCTTGCAGCTAAACATGAATTTCTTTGGGAGGAAAATAAGTGGCTAATAGGACATCAACAGCTCATTTAAAGAATTCATTCAGGCAAGTTATGGGCACTGGAGACATATATGAGGTAGTAGATATAAAGGAAGATTTGCCTGTCTCCAGCACTTTCAGGGCATTTTGAATGTTTGATGCAGAGGGGCTGTGATTTTTATGGTGACAATCACTGAGTGAGATAGTCCTGGGCCTCACAGTGTGAATTCTCCATGGCATTATTATTCACTGTCTCATACATAGTGAAACTTACAAACTTATAAATGTAAGATATGATCATGAGAATCATTGTGATAGCTCATTCTTTATTCTTGTTGGACCAACCAGGCTGTGTTCACAGACATTAGAACATAAAAGCCTTGGACTGCTTACTCTGAGGATGCCAAACACCTGAGCTCATTCTAACACATGCCAAATAGAAACATATCAAGTAAAAACCCAGTTATGACTGTTTAAGTCATTGGTCACCTTGGATCTGAGATGATTTCAATCCCTGAGATCCTGCTGGAATAGATGGGTGAAATGGTACTCATCAGAAAGGGTATACCTACAACCCAATCACTCACATCAACCCCTTATCTGAATAAGCCCTGCAAACTCCATCCAGCTGCACTGGATGGCCCTGGTGGACCCAGGATTGTCAGACAGGAAGAGCCAGCTCAATGTTCTATTATAAAATACCCTTTAGACTTAAATGCCCCTCCTCTCCTTTTCCTAAAATTGTGCATGTTCTCAAGATTGTGCTCATTTTAGATCATGGACATTCTAATGTCGTTATAGAATGAAGACCCAGCTCATTACAAAAAGTCCAACCACTTCTATTAAAGCTAGGATATGAGAAATTGAAACCTTATTAGTAATCATTTTAAAGTGGGCCCTCTACTCAAAGTTAATTTAGCTTAACAGCAGGACAACTATGAAAACTCAACTGAGACTGAAATCTAGGTACAACCACTCAGATGTGGATAATTTTGCATCTTATATATTTCTGCATTCTGAAAAAAATATCCTAGAGCACAGCCAAGGTGGATACGTGAGTTCATACACAAACACCAGGTTTCCTGTGCCAAAGGATAAAAACAAAATGCAGGCACCCAGGAAAACATGTAATTCCCAAGTTGTTTATACCTAATTCTAGAATGCATTTAATTGTAGAGTAGCAATGCTGTCCAGATTAGATTTTTTGCTTAGTCCAATTGGAAAATAAGTTTGCATTTCTTATGTATTCACCAAGTGATATTGTAGGAAAGCAACCCAAATGCATGCTGGGAAGAACTCTCCTAACATGCTCTGTAGCACCTCAGACCTGACCATCTCTTCCTTTATGTTTCCACCACTGCCAAACGTGTTCAGGACCTTGTTGACTCACCAAGACAATTACATTAGGTTGTCTAATTGCTTTTCTTCAAGTACATTTCCAGTAATTTAACTCTCCTAATAAAAAATTCTACTGCCAGTCTAAATAAAAACAATTATTAGAACTAAAAATAGTCTTAATCCTCTAACCTCAGTATTGCTCCTTCTATGCATTCCAAAATCCTTTAAAGTTCATCTCAAATGCTATTTTATGTATTTTAATATTTCCTTCCATTGCTAATTGCATGTCATTTCTTTGAACTACTGTTATGACTATTAACATTTATTGAATTTTACAAGGTGCCAGGCACTTCACATAAATTATCTTTTTTAAAATTATGACTGTGGCCCCATAAAGATAGCAAAAAGTACAATAATTATTCCCATTACCTGGATAAGAAAACAGACTCAGAGAGATTAAGACACTTGACCAAGTTCTTACACGAGAACTGGATGCCAAACCCAAGCAGTCTGATTCCAGAATCAGAACTTTATCATCTCCACTCTTTTCCCACGAATGACATCAGACATGCCACAGCGTGAACAGTGGTGTCTCACCAGTGGTGCATGTAAAGAAAAAAATCATACTTTCCTGCAAATCATTCGCTTTTCCTATCTGAACCAGACATGTCACCCACCCACTGTGTGGTCTTAAACAACTGATTCACTCTCTCTAGATCTTAGTTTCAACTTTTCTAAAATGATGGTAATGCCTATTACAACAGAGTTGTGTGAGGATCAACTAAAACAACTTATTTAAAACTGTTATGTGCCCTCTAAAGTGTGGGACACCCACAAGGAGACTTTTTAAGTGCCTGTCTTACTGAGAACAGCAATTATGTCTTACTTGTCTTGTCATTCCTATGGTGCCCCGCTATTCTCCATTCTATGCTGTGTGAGCTTCGGCTAGGTAACCCCTCTGAGCCTCAGTTTTATCCTCTGTAAAATGGAGACACTAATTATACCGAATTCCAAGGATTGTCATGAGGCTTGATGATTAAACATTTATGTAAATCATTCAAGCACATAGTAGGTGCTCAATAATATTAGTTATTTTCATTATTATTTAATTTTCATTATTATATCTCGCCAGCCCCTCCAAAACATGAGCATGCTCCTAGGCACCTTCTCCTGGCTCACTCTAAACCATTTCCTGTGAGTCACCTAGTTCCATCAATTTCATAATTGCCTCCATGGTGTACTCTGTTTCCATTGTCCTTAGTTGAGGATTTGTGACCTGCCAGAATGAGCGACCCAAAGGCCAACCTCATCATTAGGTTTGAAACCCTTCCCGCTTCCCCTCACCCAGTAGTTAGAACCTAAGCTCACAGCCTGGCAGGACCTCATATGAGGTTCTGTGTGACTGGCCTGATACATTCTTTCAGACCTCCATTCCACTTACTCCTCTTGGGACATCATGTCATTAAAACCCTGGGTTAAGATCAGGAACTTAAAAACTTGAAATGAAAACTTGAATGAGTCCATGCATGAGTTCAAATAAAACAATGATAAAGATAATCTTTTAAATAAAAAGCAGTGTGTATATTACCATCAAATAGTACAGCATCACCCCAATCATCTGGAGGGTGGTCTCAGAAAACTTTATACATTGGCACATGCCTCCACACCTGGATATTAAGTCCCAAAATACCTATCACACAACCTTTAACCTAAGCCCACCCATTTTACCTGTAGTCTTCATTTAGAGCCTTCTTTAGAAAAACAATTCCTAAACAAGCTTTATTTTATTGTTTCCTAACTTGCAGCAAATAAAATAATTTATAAGGATGATACTGGTGGAAGATGTGAGATGAGGTGATCATAGACTAGATGTGGGAGGAAGAAAACAGCAAAACTAAAAAGTAGACCCTGATCTATATTTTTACTGAACACACAGAGGAAGTATCTTCCAGCCTAGAGTGTCACCTCCTCTTGGAGCCTTCCCGGAAGTTCCCTCCATCTGAAGTCAATTTTGCCACTTTGTGTCATACCTGTACATTGTATTTTATTTTCCTTAATATAGCATAAGTGTTTAGGGGCAGAAATTTTTTTCATGAAGCCTAAGAATCCTTCAAACTTGCAAACCCTACTTCTGGACTTCACAAACTGGGGTGTGTGAGCCACAGGCCAGGGGTACATGGAGCCTGAGATCAGGACACATATTTCCAAGATGTCATTGTTACTCCATGGATAGTAAAAGCAGGATTTTAAAATGTAGTCCAAGGTTTGCATAATTTTAAAGCAAAAATAGGAGGTCGCTAATAAAATTTAGGTTTATATGTGGCTATTTCTTCACATACCCCCAACAATAGTATACTTGCTCACTGTTTTCTGCCTTCATGATCTCTGGATGGAGAATTTGATAAGCACTACCCTAGTCAGGATGGAAAGTAAATATCATATAATTTTTAAATTAAGTTTGTTGGAAAGTGTGTAATAGTATGATTTCTAGCAACACTGGATAAAGTAAAAACATTCTGTACTTGTCAGAGTGTAACATTCTTCTCTTTGATGCCCCAGGACTTTATTTAAATTTCTCTCATGGTTGTGGAGCTGGAAATGGCTTCTCCCCATGTGAAATCATGCGAAGTAAGCATCTCCATACTTAGGGATGATGGGTGAACTCGCTTCTACATCTAATTATCCTCCAGACCCAGTGGATGCTGGGATGGAGTTATGATCTTATGAACACACTGAATATGATAAATTTTAGCATCCAGCATAACTCTGGACACACAGAAATAACTTAGGTGAAATATTCAATAAATACTCATTAAAAGAAGAAAGAGACACTTAGGGATTCAACAAAGGCCACAACACAGAAAGCATGAAATTGAAAACAGAACTTGAGAAAGACCATTAAAAAAGGGTGTTGTATGTCAGCAGACTTTCCTTTTATCATTTACTCATTAATTGTTCAGTTCATTATTTAACAAAAAGTGTCATCATATGTGTTAGATACTGTGCGTTAGACATGAGGGGGAGGGACACAGCCCCTGTTCTCCTGCAGCTTGAAAAGCTCAATATAATTGAAGGAAAAAGTGTCTTAAGTAGTCAAGAAGTTGTCCTGGTTTAAACATTTTGACATTCAGGATAGGATGCAGATCAGTCATATGAGCCTGACTCGTGCATGTGTGACAATAGAACTTGAAAGTTGATGTTCTAGAGAGGGCCAAGAAAAGGAAGTAAAGGGATCCATGTGCTCATGGTGGGGCCACTGCCCTACTGGCTGACTAGAACAGTGTGCCTGAGAGCAGAAGGTGGAAAGGTGATAGAAATGTCATCAGAGTTGAAATACAAAATACCAAGGTATGGATTAGAGCATTATTCAACAAAAATGACACTAACTGGGGACAGACAGACAGGCAGACAGACAAGAAAACAGAAGACACTGTGTGCACATCTGCTTTGTCATGTGATGAGCCATGACACCATTACAAATAAAAATGCCAGTTTGTCCCCTGCATACAAGGACAAACAATTAATTTCATGAACTCATCCTAGAAAAAGTGCTACATGCCTCATTGCTGAATATCACTACGGTCACCTTCAAAGTACTCTCTTGGGGAGCTGTGCACCAATGCCTAGTCCACCCTTCAAAGCAATTTTGGAACTCTCTTTCTGGAATGGCCATCAGAGCTGTCGTTGTGCCCCAAATCTGACAATTAAGTTTGCGAACTGCCACCAGGAGATTACGTTTGCAGCACGATGTCAGGGTTATGACACCTTACTGAGTTTTCTGCACAGTGCTGCCAACATATGCACATGGTGGCACGTTCACGAACTTAATTATCAGATTTGGGGGATGATGACCATTCATACCCCAAAGAAGCTCTGATGGCCATTCCAGAAAAAGAGTTCCAAAATTGCTTTGAAGGGTGGACTAGGTGCTATTCAGCAATGAGGTATGTAGCACTTTTTCTAGAATGAGTTCGTGAAATTAATTGTCTGACCTTGTATTATAATCTATTAACAACTGAGTACCACATGTCTAGTAGCACCAAAGGCAGATTGCACAGAGTAAGTCTTTCTTCTATAGATTTATGTACTCTAAACCAAGGGTTAATTTTCTTGACTAGAGAAACCCACGTGGAAGGGAAAATAGTAGGTTCATACAAACAGTGCGTCACTTTTTAAAGGTCATCACGAAATTGCCAATGATGTCTCGATTCTGTTCATGACAGAATATATGAAATTCCCATTCATGTACCATTACATTTCACAATTTTAGTAATTGCCTAAATTGCTTCATAACAAGTAAGTGAACAACCTTGATAAGAACTACTTTATTTTAAACTGAGGTATGTTGGAATTTACATTTTTTTCCCTTCAAACAGCTGTAGCAGGATGTTCAAAAAGAATGCTGAAGTGCCAAAGAGGAAACTAAACCTCAGTGACACTCTCTGTTATTAAAACTACTACGACTTCTCTTAGACATATAATCTCTACGTCCTCAGGATCTAATGACACACCCATTAGCTAAAACCCCAGCGGAAATACACAGGGGGAAAACGAGTGGTCTTTTAAAGGTGGAGGATGAGGAAGGAGGTGGGCGAGAGAGCAAGGAATCGTGGGAACACAACATGGAATGCCATCGCTACTGTTCAGGATCGCTAACTCACGAGTGGAGCTCACTCCCCAGCACAGTTCACGGAAGCTCCCATCTCCAGCCTGGAAACTGCACTACTCTGCTCTCTTCTCCCGATTCACGTTAAATTATCCTACCGACTGTCACTTACCCCTCTCCATGCAATATGACATTGTCACTCTCAATATCTGTAAAATCTTCAAATGGAAGGTTCCACCCTGAAATCTGCAATGACGATGTTCTTAGACTTCTTACACATAGCCTTTGTAACATTTATGTTCTATTTATTTTAAAAAGCTATTCTGAAAATGCATTTCTTCTTTGATAAAACATTTACACCACACTTTTTGGGTAAATGTTTGTCCTTTGCCGTGTGGAAATTTAGCAGAATCCTCTGTGAGGAATGCTTCCAACTAGAACTTGGAGAGAAACTGGAGCACACAGTAGGTTCCATTCATCTATCATTTGTTTAGAGTCTACCACCTTGAAGTGCTAAGGTGAGGAGACAGCCACACAATCCCCAATGCGACTTCTAAAGGCCATTATAATATATTGCAGCATTTATGCATAAGCAACTTAAGCAAGGCCAAGTGCATTCTGGGACATTCCCTTAAAGAAGAGTCCTAATATCCATCCCCTCCCCCCATCCCACACACAAAATAATAAAGATGCTCACTCTATACGAGAGGGTCTCGAAAATATCAATATAAGTGGTTATAAGCTTTAATAGACCTTGGAATCCAATTAGCTACAATTTTGTTGTGGCTTAATAATTTATGATAATTGCAAATTCATTAGATTATAATTCACCACAGCCAACCTATGGGTTTTCCGGTATCTTTAAAAACATGCATTCTCAAGGTGAAGCATGGCATTGTCTCTGCTCGTTGCTACCAAAGTAGTCCAATTTTAACAATTCAGAACGCATCCCATTACTTAAACCTGGATCATTTGGAGGTTTTCCCTGTTAATGCAAAGACATAAACCTAAGAGCATTGCACCAGCTCATTAAGCCTCCTGATTTCAGCAGCTGTCTGGTATTAGCTGAAAGCAGTCTACTGCGGGTGTTTAAATGGCCGCTGTTCACCTTGTCCTCTTCTCCACAAAGAAAAGCAAATCCAGAGAATCTACACATACATGTACATGCACACCACACTCAAAACACACAACACTTCCACACACACACAAAATGCATAGTTTGGTGAATTGTTATAAGGTAAACTTCTACAACCATCTCCTAAGTCAGAAAATAGAACTTCACCAAACATGTTGGAAGCTCCTTCACATGCCTCATCCTGACGATAGCTCCTTCCCTCCCTCTCTCCCTCCCTCTAGAATTAACCACTATTACAACAACTTACATAGTAATCACTTCCTTATATTTTGCTATTGTTTTCTCACCCAAGTGTGCATCCTTAACTATTATTGTTTAGCCTTATCCATTTTGAGAACTTAAAAAAAAATAATTATAGACTCATAGACAATTGCAAGGAAAAGCACAGGGTGGTCCCAGGTACCCTTCATTCTTTCTCCCCCAATATTTACATCTTTCCTAACTACTGTACACTATGAGCACCATGAAACTGACAGTGATACACTTTGCAGAGTTTATTAGAATTTCATCAATTATATATTCACTCATTTGTGTGTGTTTATAGTGCTATGCAATGTCTATCACATATGTAGCATTGTGTAACCACCACCACGGCCAAGATGCAGAACTGTCACATCACAACAAAGCTTCCCTACATCACACCTTTATAGCCACAACCACTTCCTCATCTCCCAAATCCTTACCCCTGGAAACTATTGATTGGTTTTTCATGCTATGATTTCTTCCAAGGATATTACAGAATAGATCCACACATCTTTTGAGCACACCTATCTTTCACATAACAATTTTCTTGCAACCCATTCACATTGTTGTGTGCATTAATAGTATCTTTCCTTTTTATTTTTGAGTACTATTCCACAGTATGGACGTATCATTTTGTTTAACCAGTCACCCACTGAAGAACGTTCCTTACAATTTCTAGCTATTATGAATGAAGCCACTATGAACACTTACATACAGATGTTTCTGTACATACAATATTTTATTTCTCTGGAATAAATGCCAAAGGATGCAATTTCCAGGTCATAGGGTGAGTGCCTTTTTACTTTTAGAAGATATTGTTAACTGCTCTCCAGAGTGGCTGTACCATTTTACATCCCCACCAGCAACACATGAGCTGGACCGTTTCTCTGCAATCTTAGCAGTATCTTGTGTTTTCCATTTTTAAAAAAAAAATTTGGTAAGCACTTCAATTTCTTTAAATTTACAAATTCTCCTTCCATCTCTTTCTTTTCCTTAAAATATCTTCGTTGAAAACCCCAGGCATGTTGAACTTCAGAATTTCCCAGTCTGAATTTTACTGGTTTAGAGTCTCGTGTGAAGGTCACGCCTGCAGCTGATCCGCAGGCCCGGCTTTCGGCAATGGTGTGTTCTTCCGTGAGGAGGGTCACTGTGCTCTGCTGATCTCTGATGACAGTGACCACTGGAGCTCAGGGCCTGCATCCGTTAATTCAGAAGGAGGCTGCAAAATGGTTATGTGCTAATTATATCCTTCTATTGTATTTATTATGTGAAGTAATTTTATAAAGAAACTTCCCTTGATTGCCACTTGTTTACCTACTAGTACGTTCACATGGAAAAGGCAGGATAAATTTTGATTGTTATCCTCTAGCAGTTTTCAAGGTGAAATGGTTCTCTGTCATTTTGAAAAGGTGACCAATTATTTTTTTTAACATCAGGAATTCATGAATGTAAACAAACTTGATGGATTTTTTCCCTTATTATTCAATATTAGGTATTTCTAATTATTATTGTTTTTCTTCTTATGAAAACTCATACTGTTCCATTTTGGAGGTGGGAGCCTCTTCAAGGTGCTCTGAGTCCTTCTGCTATAACCCTGTAGTCTCTGATACGTCCTGGCTACTTGCTCTGAAAATGATCCAGATTTAGGCATTTCCTGCCACAAAACAGGAATCAGCCATTTGTTCAAAAAGCCTTGCTTTTGTAATTTTAAGTGGGAAATGGTATTTTAATATCATAATCTGGGCAGTAGGGATGTTTCATTATCATTTCACTGGCCATTATTTCTATGACTTTTCAGTAGACAGAGCTAGGATATATAATAAAATACCACATAGGCTCATACTGATATTTCCAATTCAGTCTCAGGACTGCAGAATTTTAACTTAACCTGTTTTAACAGATAACATGTCTATATCTCCATTTTCCTCACTAAAGTTCTGGTTCTCAAGAACATAGGAGGTAATAAAATTTGAATATTGCATAATTGCTTGTTTCATAATTATATTACATATACACATAAGATTACTAATACTACTACCACCCACCAAGATTACTAAAAATAGTTAAACTTTTTTACATATGCTATCCTCCTTTTTTATCCCTCACTTCCTTTAATAGTTTTATTATATGTACATTGTTGCATATGGCCAGTAGTTCTCTCTTTTTTGACCTTCATTTAATCTTAATTTTTAAGTATATATTTAACACATACCACCAGTCCATCAGCTCATGTCTCTCCAATCAGTTTGGTTATCTGAAGTTTATTCTCTAGTAAATTCCTCTAGCATCATAATTCCATATATCTGTAAGAATTTGTACTGAAGGGGTTCAGGACACGCCACCCCAAAACATTGCTGCTTTGGTATTCATTATTTTGAGCTGAAGGCACTGGAAATCCAGCAAATGCCAAGAGAGGCTATCTCTGAACCCCTCTGGTCTGCCTGCCTAAAGACAGAGCTCCCCAAAGGACCCAACTGTCATCACTCCTCTCGCCAGGAATTCCATCAGTCAGGGAAGACTGACTCTTATTACAGGAGAGAAGTCTAGAGGTACACACCACACTCAGATGAACTTTGTCAGAAACCATCTTTTCTCCCATCTATTCTTCTAAGGGTCCATTCATCTTGACTAAAAATCATTTGTTTTCCCCTAAACTGACTACACCCTCCACCCATACTCCCATTCCCCTATTATAATGGTATATGAAACTCTCAAATTTCATATCCATGTTGGGTATTCACTATTTTTTCTGTGATGCCCCTGCAATATTAAAATTTAATAAACCTTTATTTATTGTATTAATTTTCCCCTGTTGATCTGCCTGTTATCAGTTTATTTCCTAGTTCCAGCTGTCAAACCTAGTATGGTAAAGGGAAGTTTTTCCTCCCCTACAGTGTTCTTTATACTTGGAAGTTTTGCTTTCAAGTATATAAGATCTTTGGCCTACATTTTCTTTTCTTGAGTATCTTAAATATGTTACTCCATTTTCTTTGGGTGTAATGAAAAATCTGATGGTAATCTACCTATTTCCCTTATAAATCACATGTTCTTCTTGACTAGATATCCAGTGGCTGGTTTTTTTTTCCTTTGGTTGAAAAAGTTTACTAGACTATATCTTGGTTATTGTCATTCTGGTTGATAGTCTCAGGTACACAGGGTCCTCTTTCAATGCAGAGTTTTAAGTCACTTTTAACTCAGGCAAATTTTTCTCATGAGTTATAATTTTATTTGGTTCCTGTGCTTTGATTGTCTTTTGGGATTATGCTGGAACTTCCTAGCACGTCTTCAGTATTCGCCACAACTCCCTCAAATCTCTGTCTTGCTTTCTCCCTTCATTTCTTTCTGATTTTAAGCATTTTTCTCCTTCTCACCTTTTATTTCTCTGAATGGGGCTACCTGTGTGCTTATTCACTCTTGTGTGTCTTTTAGTTTAGTGTTCAATTCTGAAGTTATTTCTTTCTCTCACGTTTACTTCTTTCTTGGGTTCTGTCGCCTGTCTAGCAGAAAGGCCAGCTGGTTCCAGGATAAGCCCTACCAGATTGGAAGAATGGATGGAGTTGGAACTTTTAAAAACTGGTTTGGTCTGGCTTAAGGGACTGAGACAGCAGGGGCTTTTGCCACTTGAATGAATTTGGACTAAGTAGAAAGCTGACATTGTTCTATATTCAATCTCCATGAAGTCGTTAAGATGTAAGGCAGGACATTATGTGCCTTTTAAAGACCCTGTATTTGCCGCTCCTCAGAGAAAATTGTTGTAATTTATAACGACTTCATTCTCTGTAGGAAAATGCTCAGGGACAGTCACCTTCAGAATTCTAGGACTGTAACAAAGACCATTTTAAGAACAACTTTTCAGAAAAGCATTACTTAACCCATGAAGTAGGCTGGCCCAACGAACTGTTTTAAACAGGACAGAAAACAGTGGTGCTGTCCCCTTTCAAATGGTACATGTGGTCAGCCTAGCCTCACTGGGCTGAATTCAAGGTGTCAGTAGGCTGGCCACACGTGCCAGTTGAAACGGGACAGTACCATTGTTTTCTGTCCTGTTTAAAACAGTTCGTCGGGCCAGCCTACCTTGAAGACATCTTGTTAAGGATCAGTGGTATTGGGGAAAGGGCCTGGAAATAGCATAAGCGTCTCCTCCGCATCAGGCACTTTAGATCTATTATACAACAAAATCACCCCCTCCACACACACACAAGCCTGTGAGACTATTTTAATCATCACCATTTAAAGAGAAAGAAGCTAAAATTCTGAGGTGTGACATACTTGTCTAGGACAGAACCATGGACATATTCTAACTCCAAGAACATAAATAACATTATCTTCTGTTCGAATTTTGAAAACAAACAAAAAAACAGGTGTTCTGTTTTGTTTTGTTTTCGTTTTTCCAGACTTCCTAATTCGCTGGCTCTCTGCTGTCTTATTCTAAGATACTTTTCAAAGGCTGGAAATCTGGCTGTTACTCTCTAAGATTTGGGGGCTGCGTATTTTGGCTGTTGACTATGGTTACTGTTATTCTCATCTTAAATAGTAATTTTTTTCTGATATTTAAAAAATATGACATGCGTGGAAGATCCAACATAATCCTTAAAGAAAATGAAAGCAAGAGAACCAAATAAAATTATACTCATCAGAAATACGTGCCTGAAATAAAAATGATTTAAAACTATTGAAAGAGGGCCCTGTGTGCCTGAGACTGTATTCTCCTAACGTATTTTTTCTTTGTATAATTACGTGTATCCAATTCTGAAAGAATTTGAAGGGTTACAGAATATGCCACCCCAAAATATGCCACTTTGACATAAAGGTTATTTTGAGCTGAAGCCAGCTCAGATGAAGCAGATAAAAGAAAACCCTTCTGTCCTCCACATGCCTAAAAGCAATATATAAAATTGTAAAGGTACCTCCCCTCCCCTCTCTACCAGGAAGGACAGGAGTTAATATCCAGAGACAATTCTAGAACCTTATCAGTTCAGAGACCATGAAAAAATCAACAGAACCCATCTTGCTAAAGCCAGCCCTAATCAACGATCATATCATTCCTCCAAATACTTACCTCCCCACAACTGGCTGCCCTAGGAACTCAAAGTTCTTTTCATTTATCTTGTCCCTTCTCTAAAAATGCATTGTTCTTTTCTTAGGATGCCAAGTTCTAACTATCCCATTTGAGTCACTCATAACTGAGTGCTCCCATGTATGTATGCAAGGCCATATTAATCAACTTCTGTTTGTTCTTCTCTTGTTAGTTTCTCTCTTTTCAGTCTAACATACAGGGCTCCAGCCTGAGAACCTAAGATGAGTAGAGGAAAAATATATTTTCCCCTCCACTCCAAATCCAAACACGTAAATGACAACTGTCATGGAAGGTTTAGTTTAGGGAATAGAAGACCTTAGACAAGTCACCTGAACTGTTCTCTTTGTTTTCTAATATTGAAGATGTAAATAAAAATGGTAGCCATAGTTAGCAGCCAAGATAGGCAGCCCCCAAATTGTAGCATTCTAAAACCACAAAGGCAATGCTCGCTCATGTTCCATGTTCATCGTAGAGCCACTGTTGGGGTGCTGCATCTTTGTTGTGTTGACATTGGGACCCAGGTTGATGTAGCAGTCACTGTCTGGAGTGTTTCCAGTCTCCATGACTAGAAAGAAGAGATTATATTGGTTTTCTAGGGCTGCTGTAACAAAATATCACGTACTGGGTGACTTAACCAATAAAAATGTATTGTCTCACAGTTCTGAAGGTTGGTAGTCCAAGATCAAGGTGCCAACAGTTGATTTCTCCTGAGATTCCTCCCCTTGGCTTGCAGATGGTTGCTTTCTTGCTATGATCTCACATGGCCTTTTCTCTGTGTGTGCACTCCCTGGTATCTCTTCCTCTTCTTATAAGGACACTGGTTCTATTGGACTAGGGTTCCACACTTGTGACCTCATTTAATTTGAATTACCTCTTTGAATGTCCTGTCTCTAAATACAGTTATTTTGAGGGATTAGGGCTTTAACATATGTATTTCTTGAGGGAGGGGGGCAAAATTCAATCCATAACAGAGTCCATGGAGAACTGTGCATTCGCTTCAATTCTGTAGCCTTACTCCAATTTTTAACCTACTGCAGAGGTTGCCTTTTAACATCTGACAATGTGAGAGTGAAAAAGACATGATCAGGGAGCACATGTCATAGAAATCTGAGATATAGAAAAAATGGAAACACACCCATTGTAGACTCACCCCTTGTCCATTAGGTTTCGTTCATGCCTCAACAGAGAAAAATTTCAAAAACATAAAGGGCAAAGCTAAACCTGTTAAACTTCTCCAGAGACACATCTGAGTGCAGAGAAAAACATCCCATTTAACTAGGCTTTCTCTTTCACTCACTCAGGGCCTTGTCCTGTGGGATTCATAAAAGGAGGATACTGCAGACTTGAACGTGATATGTGAAAGTTATGAAGATGTCTTTTTAGCTTAGACCAGATGTCATTTCTCAAACACAGAAATATGAACCAGCTTACATATATCTCGTAATGAGACTAGCTCCTTCGTATTATTAAGGCAAGGCCACAAGTCAATACAATTAGAAGGAAAACATTAAAATCTCTAACAAAGGAGAGATCTTTAATGTTTCATTAAAAAAAAAAAAACAAAAAACATTGTGATCCTTTAGAAAGATCTGAAATTGGCTGTCTTTCCAAATAACCTTCTTGAAGCTTGCTACTAATAATTCATGGTTACGGAATTTACCTTTACTTCCTCTGCTGAACATCAAATGGTCTGGTTTCTCCTGAGTGTCAAGAGGTTGTTCTCCCTTCTGACCACAGGTCATTGCTCAGAGGGGATCCTAAGCTAGTCTCATGTATAGAAGAAGGCCAGTGCTTTCGATGTGTATGGAATTCAGAGGTGGTAGTCCCAAGCTTCCGGCTGAGGAAGACTTCCCTCCATCCTTCCTGCAACACAATTCTTACAAGGAGCAGTTTCCTTTAAAATTCTGAGTCTTTGTTGTTCTTTTTTTTTTCTATAGCATCTTCAACCAAACACAACATATGGAAGTGTCCTTTGGTTGAACATACTTTTCTTAGAGATTCTTAATAGTTGCAGTAGGCTCCATAATGCCATCCACTCTCAAAGATGTTCCTGGAACCTGTGACTATGTCATCTTACATGGCAAAAGGGACATGGCAGAGGTGAATAAATTGAGGATATTGAGATGAGGAGATTATTTTAGATTATCACAGGAGGCCTAGTGTAATCATGAGGGTCCTTGTAAGAGGGAGTTAGGAGAGTCAGAGTAAGAGAGAGATTTGATGATACTGTGCTCTGACTTTGCAGATGGAGGGAGGGGCCAGGAGCCAAGAAATGCAGGCAGCCTCCAGAAGATGGAAACAAGAGTCTCCTCTAGACAGGCTGACCAGATGCCCCATTTTAAATGGGACAAAAATCGACAATACTGCTCTTTTTCGAATGGTACGTATGGTCAGCCTAGTCTCACTGCGCTAAATTCAAGGTGTCAGTAGCCTGACCATGCATACTGTCTGAAAGGGGACAATAGTACTGCTTGTATCCCATTTAAAATGGGGTGTCTGGTCAGCCTACCATCAGAGTCTCCAGAAGGAATACAGACTTTCATACTGTTGATTTTAGCCCAGTGGAACATACTGCAGGCTTCTGATTATCAGGTTTGTAAGATAAATTTGTGTTGTTTTAAGCCTCTAAATTTATAACAATTATAATAGTGATAGAAAACTCATCCACTTAGCCCTCAAATAGGGATGGAAAAAGAGAATTCAAAGTGCTTTATACTTACTCCACTGACAATAATAAAGATTCTGAGATGTATTAATTCTCAAATCCTTTTTCCCAGGTCACCTAGGGAGTTTCAAATAGTCCAATTAAACTGCAGGTAGATTCTGACATTACTTCTTGTCCTCTCTTCTTTTATAAAAGACAAAGACAAGTGGTTCAATCAGCTTACAACATAGTATTGCATTTTTATGTTTCTGACTTGACCTCTGAACTCATCCCAAATTTGTATTGACTGGACTGTCATAATCTTGCATCTTTCTTGTGTGTTCAAACTTCTGACAATATGTAGTGTGTTCCCCCCTTCCCCCCCCAACGCACGTGTGTGCGCATGCACACACACACACACACACACACACACGCACATACACCCCTGTTGGAGAAATGTGTTCATCACTGTCCCAATACTCCAGCATAATCAGTTAGGACACACCAACATGGGAGCCACGTTCACCATGCCCCAAGGCCCCTGTGACTATACTGACTCACATACACTTGTTCACTCAGCATATTTATTAAGAACTCAGACTCTGGAGCCAGACTGTCTGAGTTCAAATCTCAGCAACTGCTCTTGCTAACTGTGTGACCTTGAATATTCAAGTTAATTAACTCTTTTTTTTTTTTTGCCTCATCTCATCGTGTTTAAAATGGGAACAATAGCAGTGACTACCACATAGGGTTGTATATGAGACTTATATGGATAGATTATATAAAGTACTTAGAATAGCAACTGCCACCAACGCTGCAAAAGTCCCTGTTGGCAAGAAATGTTCTAGCAGGAGATTCAGGGAAGAAAAGAGGCCTGTGTGACTTAGGGTGGATGCCTCCATGGACAGGCTCTGGGAGCAAACAGGAGGATGGAGAACCTGGGGTGAGGGGAAAGTACAATTAAGTGAAGCTACTTAGTAAAGGTAATCCCTCAGCTGAGACCTGCAAAATGAAAGAAGTTGACCAGGTAAATGGAGGAATTGAGGGAAGAGGCTACATATAGATGGCTACAACAGAAAAAGACAGTGTGTTCTGGGCTATAGAAATTAAATAAAAGGATGTCCCTGCAGGATGGACAGAGGGACAGTATCTTGGGTTAGAAGCAACTGTCTCGTGATTTACTGGCACCCTGCAAGTTGAATCCTGTTTTCAGTATAGTATGCAAATTCAAGATCATTATTCCTAAGTAATAGAAATTAAATGGGAATCCACACTCATGATTCTTACATAACAGAAATGATATATCTCACAAACGCTGAGGCCACCATGATTAAATCCAGCCAAGCATGTCAAAAATGCTTATCAACACAAAAGATACCATTTTATTTTTCAAAAGAAAACTGTCTTGGAGAACCACTTTGAAATCTGAATGACGACTCAGTCATCTCATACTAAGAAATTCACAATTTAATGTTATTTATAAATGAGTTCTGCAGAAGAGATTTCCTAGAAGTTTTCAAGCCTGGTTGGACATTACTTAAGAAACTTCTGAAAATGTTTTCCCAGGCATCATCTTAAACCAATTAAAACAGAAGATCTACAGATGGGATCACCCAGGTGATAGTAATTTGTAGCCAGAAATAAAAATTACTGATTGAGCACTATCTGTAAGATTTTAAGAGTTGAAATATTCCAAACTTTTCTATTAAGTGATTTATTCCAATTTAGATTACCATTTCAATCAAATTTCTTGGGCAAAAAATGGAGAGATAAATTGGTAAAATCAGAGCTATCATTTCAACGATTAGATTGATTTTGAGGTTTGGATTGTCTTTTTACCCTCATGTACACTCACAGTCAAGTTATTAAATTCTGTTTTTTAAGTTACTTCATTTTGTTTTTAAAGATAACTTTAGGCATTATTTTGATAATACCACTCTGACATGTTATTGTGTTGCCAAACTGAACGCATCATTAATGGGAAATGGACTGTCTGCGTTTACGCACGCATTTATTTTGAAGAAAGAAAAAACACATGTATGTCAGTCAAGAAACATGTCACAGGCTGCAGTAAAATGTCCTGCTGAACAGAAAATTAGGCAAATGGGCAAGAAACAAAGGGCATCATAACGGAAATCTTTCAAGCTTGAATTAGGTTGCTGACTAATGAGAATCCTGCTGGGAACAGTGATAAGGGGGCTGAATGTTTATTAAAGAACTATTCATGCAAATTACCTGACTGATGGTGTTGCTAGTAAGACCCCTAAGATCCCCCTGATAAGGCAGGACCTAAAAGGCAGCAGCCATTAAGCAATTTAGATGCAGAAGCATCTGAAAACAAAGTAATTAAGAATTTTCTTTTTGTGCATTCCAAGAGAACTAGGCTTTATGTATCAAAGACAAAGATATGTACTTTGGCAAATAGGCCTTAAGAAATTAGACCTGGTTGACAGACAATTTTAAAAGGATCTTTTATTCACTGTTTACCTACAATAATATAGATAGCTTTTTTTTTCTCTCTCAAAATTTCTTCCTCTTTAAGAGAGAGGAGGAAATTCTTCAGTTCCTTTAAGGGACACTTAACATCATTCATTCCTTCTGTAGTTAATGAGTTGTTCCCAAGTAACACAAGTCATTCTAGGCCCTGGTGTGCAATGATGACTTGAACACAATCCTTATTCCTGACAGAAACTTAAACGTGAAGCAAATAATTACAGCATAGTGTAGAGAAAACTGTGCTTCAGTGGAAAACTATGCATTGTCTAAATGCAACACGACCTCGGGTTATCTGGCCTAGCTGCTCATTGCTTTTGAGCCGTCTTACAACTCTGTAAATTGTGGATAACCGGTAACAGTGCAAAATCATCTTTGCCTACAGACATGCGAACTGTCCTGCCCAGCGGAGGTTTAATTGACTTCCGGCTCCCAATGGGAGAAGTTATTTCTACCTCCATTTCCTTGTTCATTTCAATATTCTTATACGTATGTCTGTTTTCCAACTGCCTTGAGTTGATGTAACTAACATCTTTGCTGGTTTTCTCATTAATGAATTAAATAGAATCTTTAACATGTGTTTCTTTGCAATTGATATGAGAATTATTTTATCTTCTTTTGGAATTAACTTTTAAAGGTAGACTTCCCTTCAATGTGGCCGACGGATAAGGGTAGCAATATCTCCTCTGGATCCAAACACATTAGACTTGTTGGGTAAAGTTTAAAAAATTGTAGATATATAGCTAAACTCAAAACTAGGAGTGGAAAACCATTAGTTTCCAGAAACAAAGAAGGAATAAAAAGCCACAGCTATAAGCCAGAGTTAACATCCTGCAGTTCACAGAGAAATGGGGTGAGTGCATACCTCACCAGTGGGTTTTTATGTTTGTACATGTGTAGTACCTGATGGAAAGGTGGAAAGGGTCTCTACCATAGGGCTGAAGCCAGAAAGAAGTTACAATACATGTGAATGAGTTGGGGGAAATCATTGCCAGCAGCCTGCTCTTGGCCATGTGGAGAAACTGAGTCATCATGAATGAATGGGAACCTAAAGCCTGTGCTATGTAGGTAAGAGGCCTGATTTTGAAACCCTCACTTGATTAGAAACTTCAAGCCAAGAAACTAAACTTAAAAAATCCTGTAGAACCAGTAAATCCTGTAAGGACCCTAATAGAACGATTTTAGAATCGTTCAGGCAAGATATGCTGAGTGTCGAACTAGGGCAATGGCAGTGAGGATCTAGAGAAGGTGGAATAAAGTCTGGGGGATGAACACATAGCACAACACATAGATGATGTAATGTGGAATTGTACACGTGGAGCCTATGTAATTTTTACTAACCAATATCACCCCAATAAATTTAAAAATAAAAATTAAAAAAAAAAAAAAAAAACAACACAGCTAAGGCCAGCCCCAGATCAAATCGAGGAATGAGAGAGAGTTGTCTATAACAATTCCCAAGTGTTTGCACTCCATTAACAGGTGTGATTAATAAGAATGAATAGGGATAAAGAGTGAAATACAGGTTAGGGTGGGGATAGAGGTGATGATAGGTCCAGTTTTGTGTTTTGGTCATGTTGAGTTTAAAGCCTAGATGGATATGTCCAGAAAGCAGGTCTGCAACTCAAGGGATGATCCAGGACAGAGACAGAAATTTGGAAATCAGCAGATAACAACAGGAAGAATGAGATTTCTCAGGGAAAGTGTCAGTGAGAATTACAGAGGAACAAAGATAGCTCTGAGGGACATAAACATTTAAGGGATGAGTTGAGGTAAGGAAGCTCACAGGATGAATGGAGAAACCACAGCTAGTGAAGTTGGAGGAGAAAATAGGATCATAGGAGCCAAGTTAGGAGTTTTCAATAAAAGGCCAAACTCATCAAGAAGATTAGAATTGAAAACTATCTACTGGTATTCACAAGCAGGAGGTTGAGGTGACAGCATGGTTCACTCCTCTGGTCTAGTCATGTATTGAGGGGATATTTACTCCTCTTTCTAGAGCCCACTGCCACTAAACTTGGCTTATTTCCCCCTAAGAAACTAGGACGCCCTAAGAAGTCACTCCCTAAGAAGTTTCTAACTCTCTAAGAAAATCCCTTTTAAAGACTGAAACTCGGAGAGATGAATTGTCAGCAAGCATTCTCTCATGCATTTAATAAATATTTATCAAGCACCTGCTAGCATGAAGAATTCTGCTAGGCAGTGGGATATAAGAATCTGTAAGACCTAATATTTAGTGGAAGGAGTTTAAACTAAGTGAGGACATTAATTAGTTACGGCACAGACAGTCTGTGTAAGGGCCTTATGGGAGGACACCCTATGACAGCCTAAAAGTGGAGTCAGAAAATGCTCCCAAGAAGAACTGATTTCACGAACCGAGTTTTAAATAATAATAGCTAACGTTTTACGTAGAGCTTATCAGGAACCAGGTTCCATTCTAAGCACTACATTTAACTCATTTCATCTTCACAACAACGCCCCCCCAACCCTGGGTGTAAGCATTACTGCAACCCACATTTTACGGATGAGAAGGTGGTACAGACTTGCTGAGGATCACACAGCTTGGAAGTGATAATGCGAGATTTAAACCCAGGTACTGTGTCTCCAAAGTCAGTGCTTAAAACCACTGTACTATACTGTCTTTTAAAAGACAGCTCAAAATTCATTCAGTGGATGAGGTGGGAATGGTTCCTAATCCACGAAAGGGAATACGCTAAGACAAAGAAGCATGCACAAGTATGCTGGGCTTCACTCACAACTACCCTGGAGGGTATGGGATTCTCTCATGGCTTATATCTCCAAGTCTTATCTTCTACCTTATTCAGACTCTGTTTTTTGGTGTTTTTTTTTTTTTATTTTAAAGTCAGTTTACCAGTTCTTTCTCTTGACAGTCAGACACTCTTCTACTGAACTCCAGCTGCCCTCACCCACCCAACCTACCGTAAGAACTTCTTTGCCTCTGTCCACACCTTCCGTTGTCCCTTCCATTCTACCAGATTTGACTCCAGCTCTGACAATTTCCAAATTTCACTCTAAAACCTCTTTTTAGTCTAGGTTGTGTGTCACCACTCTGGCATTTCTTCCAAAACTGTTTAACAAAGAAATAGAAACTTAATGATCCACACCAGTGCTTTTCTTCTAAACCCCTCATCTGTAAGTCTGACCAATGAAAAGAGTTGTTACCATGTACATGGACTCAGAATCTGCTCCCCATTATTCAATGTTATTGAATATTTGTAACTCACAATTGACAATAAAGTTAGAAATTGCCATTCTTATTAACAGTTAATCCTTAGTGTCCCTGCATTTAGAGCTGTAAACAATATTTTAGATTCTAACCTTTATTGTTCTGTGTGGGCACAACTTGCCTTCATTGAAAGGATAACAAATGGGGACACTTTGGAGAGTGTGAGGGAGCTCTACTAGCTGTGATGCTGGGCAACAGGCTTAAATTGGAAATATCCAAAGCAAACCAGGACCTATGGTCATCCTAATTACTTACATAACCTCCATCTTGGCCATAAAACTTTTAATAAAACAATGTTCAAACCGACAAGGATAATTGTAAGCAACAAATTTAAACTTGGAGAAATGGACTTAAAACTAACTCTTCTCAAATTCTACATCTTTCCTTCCTTACCTCCATAATGGCACACTTCACATAGTTGACACCTGGAGTGAAGCATTTTTTAATACTTCACCCAATATGATCAAATTTATTTTCAGAAATAACCAGTTGTTAACTAGTAATAATCACATTTTCTTTATCTGTTATTTAGTTTTTAAACAATAATTTTAAAATCATTTGTTTCAACTTTAATTATATTCAAATTCAGTAAATAGTTCTGAATATGAAATAAAATTTATACTTACTAAACAAAACTAGTATGTTTTCCAATTTGTACTCCACATAACTATTAAAACTCAGTCGCAAATAAAACTTCAGAGTGCTTGCACGGAATGCCAGGATTAAAGTAATTCAACTTGTTTCTTTGTCTTCAGAATCTATGTGCTATCATTGCTTCTTCTAAATTTACTACTTACACACAGAATTATGTCATACCAGGTTACTGAGACATAAATTGTGTTAAAAGTAACATAAAACAATTCCTAACCTTATACACACAGACGCGCAAAACAAGCCCGTGCAGTTCACTCTGCGCATTAGGAGTCAACTACATTACTTGAATTAACTAATATGTAGAACACAATGTTTATTAAAGGTTGACTAATAAGATGTGCTCAGTTGAAACTTATGTTATATAATATTAAGACTCATCAGTATTCCGTAATTGTTTAAAGCTTATACCAATGAAGGATTTGTAAGGAGGAGCATAGTGTCACTGATATCATTTCTAATTGTTGGCCCATGGTGATAATAAAGAGCAGACTGACTTTTAGTTTATTTTACTACTTTTTAAAATTCTGTACACACTATGCAGCCCCTTACTGTCTGCACTGGGCAGACTGCATGCCATGGCCCACTCTACGAGCACAGCTTCCACAAGGTCATGGCAGCCTCTCCAGCCCACCCAGCCGTTCCTCCCGCCAAGCTCTGGCCTCACTTTACCTTGGCTCTGTCCATTTCTTTTGATGTGCTCTGTGTCTGTTTCTAGAGTTAAGATAACTCATGGCATAAAAACAGGATTACTTTTTTAAAATGTATGTAGGCCTTGTGCTGACAACTAGAATATAAACTCCCCAAGAGGGAAGCAGAGTAGGAATACACTAGTCTTCACTTGTGTGATCTGTTTTATGGTCACCACCAAGGCCCCTCAGCCTCCATCAACTCTAACGATTATGGTACAAATCCAGGTTAGTACTGAGCAGTTTAATCCAAGCCCATCCCTGGTTAAACCAAAGACAATTGATTAGTTTCCTAGACCTGCCATAATGAATTACAACAGAAATTTATTTTCTTATAGTTCTGGAGACCAGAAGGTCAAACTCAAAGTATCAGAAGGGTTATGTGCCCTCTGAAATCTCTAGGGCAAAATCCTTCCTTGCCTCTTCCAACCTCTGATGGCTCTAGGTGTTCTTTGGTTTGCATCAGTATAACTCCATCTCTTCTTCTGTCTGCACATGGCCTTCTCTCTGTTTCTCCTCCTCATTTCTATGTCTTATAAAGACCCCTGTCATTGGACTTAGAGCCCTTCCTAATCCAGGATAGTCTTATCTCAAGAGATCCCCAATTTTTAATTATATCTGTAAAGATTTTTTTCCAAATAAAGTCACATTCGCAGGTTCCCAGGGTTAGGACATGGACATACCTACACAACCCACTACAGACAGTGACACCATTGGGTTAATCCAAGAACTTCCCACAAATGAGAGTTTGGAGAAAAGATAATTCCCCTTTTTAAAATGAGTACTATTAAGATTGAGTAGATACCAGACCATTGGCCAAGAATTCTGTCCTGGGGACAAGTGCCTTGGAAGGAAGCTGAAAAATATGAGGAACCCAAGAGGCCAAGAAAAGGGCTCAGGTTTATGCCTGGCTTCCTCCCCACAGAGGAGAGGCATGGGAGCTAAAGGATTGTATCACAGAGACTACTGTGGGTGGGCAGAGTATGGACAGCACAGTCTGCGTACCCAGAAGACTCAAGGGCTGTGGCAAGTAACTGTTGACCTGGTGCCTCTCGTGACAGAGGAAAGAGGGTAGAGCAGTTGGAAACTACAAGGTGGGTGAGGTTGGGAGGAAAGGCTGAGCATGGCATAGCTGTTTTGGGGACGGCTTTTCCTTGAGAAATAATCTGGGACCTTTTGTATAACCTGTCTGGAGCTCCCCAGAAGCACTAATAAAGGGCCCCTTCACACTGAAAGGTCTCTGGACTTGATGGTCCATGAAGACTCCGTGAGCTCATTTTTCCTCCCTTCTAAGTTGCTCCACTCCCGCAGAAGCAAATGCACATGCATTATCTTGTCACAACTGTGCTAAAGGGTAAATTTTAAAATAATGGTGCTTTGCACCACAGCCCTAATTGCCTCCAAACTATTGTATGTTTGCTTTCTTAGCATGTGTACAAATGAAGTCAGAAGATCTGGCTCTATTTGTTTTTCAGCTTTTTCAGCGGGGGATACATATTGGAAACATCAGGGCAATTTCCCAGTGCCCCAAAGGTTCAAGCTGAAGTTAGTTATTACCCCTTCCAACACCAACCAAATGGAGCTAGATTTCTAATAACTACTACAAATTTTCCCAAAAAGATAGATCTTTTCAAAAACAACTTCCTAGCCTTGTTTGCAATATTCCCCAAATGCTGACTTCCCTTTTTATCAGCGTTTGATGAATGATCAGAAATCTTATTTACAACTTCTATGAGTGAGAATAGAGTTCCTTTAGGCCTGCTTATCCCCGTGACACCAAAGCAGTAATAGTTTGAAACCTATCAATGCAATAGTCAAGTGATTTTGAAAGTCATTTTGTGATTTTTTTTTTCAAAATAGTACACTGGACATTCATTTTTCTCTTTGATCAGTTTATGGTATCTTGAATTTCCCCATAGCTTTTTATTTTGAAATGCTATAGCTTTTAACTTTCGTATTTTATTAATAGGAAAATGAAGTTGATGGAAAATAAAATAATAAAGCCTTTATCTACAGTTTTTCATGACTATACACAGTTGAATGCTATAACCACCTGGGTTTTGAAGTAAAGAGCTGAAACATGAAGAAAATCATAGAATATTGAACTATGAAGTTAACTAGTTTGATGCCATGAAAGCAGAAAGGAATTATGAAATAGAGCATGTAAATAGACTCTGTAAATATGCCTTTTACTGGTACTGCAGATGGAACACAGGCTGCCGGGCTCAGAGGCTTTGCACAGTAACTCTAGAGTTAGTAGAAGTCCAATACGATGTTGGCCATTGAATAATGGTATCTTGGGATCTTAGAGGACAGTAAGATAGAGAAACAAAATTATTAGGGAATGGAATATTACTCAGCTATGAGAAAAGATGAAATACTGCCATTTGCAACAAAATGGATGGACCTGGAGATCATCATGCTTAGTGAAATAAGCCAGACAGAAAAAACAAAGAACTGCATGATTTCACTCATATGCGGAATATAAAACTGAAAGCAAAGAAAAAAGAAATGAACAAACAAATAACCCATGGACACAATCAATAGTTTAATGTTTATTTGGGGACAAGTGGGTTAGGGAGGGGAGAAAGGGGAGGGGGTGGGAGAGGAGGGAGGGAAGCTAAATATAAGGTGATGGAAAGAGAAGTCACATTAGGTGGTGAACTTATTATACAACAAGCTGACAATGCACTGTAGAATTGTATGCCTGAGACCTATGTAATCCTTGCTAACAGATGTCACCCCAATAAGTCTAACAATAAAAATGAATTTTAAAAAAAAGAATTGAGAGGAGAGTAGATAATGGACTTAGCAAATACAGGTGTCTCAAGAAATTTGTAAGTGATAAAACTATATGAAACATTTGACAAGGTGTATAACATCTGTGTATTTAAATTTACTTAAACTAACTAAACTAGAAATTTTATATGGTAAATATTAGTTTCTCTCCTGCTTGTACTTTATAAGATTGATGGAGAGTCACATAAAAGGTGTCATTGGGGTTCTTTGGTTGCTAGCAGCAGAAATGAACAGGCTAACTTAGGGGACAAGGACAAATTAACAAAATGATATGGGTAGCTCATAGAATTAAAAGAAAAGTTGAAGAAGTAGGTCTTGGGAAAGGACATGAACCAAGGCAGACTTAGAGGATATTGGTAGCAGAATCTGGTGATCTGCCTGTTCCATTGATCACAGGGATGAATGGATGCTAACTACTTTCCATCATGGGTTACTCAGTTAAGACTCTTGCTCCAGGGAGGAAGCACCTGCCTGTCCAGCCAGAATCAAACAACCCTTTGGTAAGAACAGAGTGCACATCTTGATTGACAATCCCAGTAAGCTTGTCAGCCTCAAATGGGGAAGACATTGTTTTGTGAAATTAGGGAGTTGTTACCTTAAAAAAGAAGAAGAAGAAGAAGGGTAGGAGGAGGAGAAGGAAGAAACAACTACCAGGTACACAAAAACAAGGGATTCCACCATGGTATGCAGTCGTGTTAGGTAAACTACATAGCAGCACACAAATGCCCATTACAATCATTGTGACTCTAACAGTGAAGAGATTAGACAAAAAGGAAAAGCAGAAAATGGCTTCATTTAAAAATGGAAGGTACCAAAATACCAAAAATAGTAGCTAGAAGGAGAACTGGTGGGTTTTAGCACAGTCCACTGAAGTGGGGGAAACTGAACCTAAAAACAGGAATAACTAAGGATCAAGGATCCAGAAGAATGGGGGGTGGGGGATTTCAAGGGTGGAGGGACTAGCCCAGACCAACACTCCGTCTCACAGTCAGGAAGGAGGAAATAGAGAGGACAAAAGGAAAAGAGAACTTTCGGGGGCAGACAGGAAGGCACTGCCCATCCCTTTTATTTTCTCAATGTTTCTACCAAATGAAAGGTAGTACCCAGGGCTGGGGACAGAGAACACTGAAAAAAAGGAAGAAAAAACCTGAAACATTTTGTAATTTGGAAGCAGAAACACTGAAGCTGGCAGAATTTGCATACTGCATAAATATATGTCACTTTTGGATGCCACTCAGGGTATTCACATGAGGGAAACCCATCTATACTACTGGCTGCCTTCTCTACGTGAGATTGTGAAGTAAAGAATTTAACCCCACTGCAAAGGCAGCTTCACCCTCATGTCCAGCAAGGTAACCTTTGGTTGTGGTCCCTGAGCTAGCCAAATTATTAACAATACGAATAAGGGTAGGGGCTTGCTACTCCAGAAAGACCATCAGAGTGATTTAAGGCGAGGGCTTTGGGTGGCACACAGTTTTAGTTGACCTGGAGACTGAAATCAATCGTTCCAATGTAATGGAGCCCCAATAAAAACTGAATACCAAGGCTTGGATGAGCTTTCCTGATTGGCAAATTTCTACATGCATTGTCAGAAGGTCCATATTTGGCCCTTACTGTCTCTATGCCACGTGCTTCTTCCCGTGGCTGATTTTAATCTGAATGCTCTTGCTGTATTAACCCATAACCATAACAGCTTTCGGTGAGTTCTGTGAGTTCTCCTAGCAAATTATTGAAACTGAGGGTGGTTTGGGGAACCCCTCAAACTTGCAGTTGGTGTCAGAAGTAAGGGCAGACTTGAGGACTCTTCGCCCTAACTTTACAGTTGGCCAAACTCCTCACAGAGACACAGCACACGGTACCAAAATGTTTGCTGATTGTCAATATGGAAATGAATGTGTGAGACCAGGAAGTTGGCCCAGAGTGGAAACTAAGGGAGATCTGCCACGTGGCAATTCTCAGTCCGAGATTTATAACATGACCTTCCTGGCTTGCCACACTTCAGAGCATCTGTCCGCCAGCCAGGAACACCAGAAGTGGCAGGTACAGCCAGTAGTGTGCAGAATACAGAAGCGTGGCATTCATTCAGTCCCAGTCAGAAACCCCCTCTCCTGCCAGATTCTCCTACCTCCAGCACAAACCAACATGCATCACCGATCTATGGTGCCCACCCAACAGGAGTCCCCTCCTCTCCACACACACGCAGATCCTGCCTTCTCACGTGCCTGCGGATCCAGCCTTGTCATGCATACAGACTCACCCTTCATTACAGCAGGTGGAAGATGGACACACATTTTATGGCATTCCTCCCATTGAAAGGTGGATGTTGCCTCCCTTTGAATCTGGGCAGGTTCTGTAACTGGTTTAGCCAATAGAATATGGCAGAAGTGATGCTGTGTCATTTTCTGAGTGAAGCCTTGAGAAACACAGCTCCTACTTCCTGTCTCTTGGAACTCTAGCTCTGTGGGAAGCTAGCCACCCCATACGAGTTCAAGCTAGCCACTTGGAGAGATGACAGACCACCCTCAAGTGTTCCAGTCATCTGAGCCCAGGTGCCAAACATGAGGGTGAAAAAGCCCTTTTGAATATCCCAGCCTCAGAAAATGCGATCTAGAAAAGCAAGGAAGCCAAAACTGAGAAGGTCCAGTTGAGCCATTCTATAATCTATGGTCATTTGAACCATCCCAGCTGAGGTCACAGTCATGGAGGAGCAGAGATGAACCATTCACCCATGTCCATTGCAGATTTCTGACCCACAAAGCTGTGAGATATAATAAAAGGGTCACTACTTTATGACACTAAATTTTAAGAAGTCTGTTATACATTAGATAACTGTAATACTCTCTCCTTAATGGGGCCCGATCTTGCATACATGTGTCTCTCTGCCTTCTCATGTCTACTGGGGCCTGGTTCTCTTTCTCTCACAGTCATGACCCTTGATAGTCACAGAGACATAACCCTGCTATACACACAAGAATTCATTTCTCTCCCTCCTGGCTACCCTGTCCTCTCACTTTCACACAGAGGCACACGGCCTTCTTACACTCATGGAAAACTACCCTTGACACACATGCAAGGATTGAATCATCTCCCATCTGGGGACTGAGCCTTCATATACCTGGAATACCATCCTCTTATGCCCATTTGGAGAGTGGTATTCATTTTGATGGCCTGCCTTCCTATGCTCACAGATGTTCCTCTCTCTCTCAAATAGGATTTTAGGATTTAGCCTCTCTCCCTCTCTCTCTCTCTCTCTCTCTCTCTCACACACACACACACACACACACACACACACACAAATCCAGCAGCCCTCTCACATACTGTCTTTTTCTTCAGCTACATCTTGCACTTATAAGCGGCCTTTTTGAGTCTGATGTATAATTTACTTCTGGTAAAAGACAATTGGGACCTCTCAGGAGGGAAGGGTAGTGGTGTAGACTGCTGAGCAAGTGAGTGGAGGCTGAGAATGATGTTTGAGACCATGCTTTGATAAAAGGAGAACACATTAAACCAGAAAACCCAAGACCTAGAATTTCCATTCCTTATCACCACTGTGAACTTGACAAGGGGCCTTACCTCACAAAGCCATAGTTTCCTTGTCACTAAAGTGGGCACAATTCAATCACTCCATGGATCACACCCTCTAGTACCCTGAGTTCCTTCAGTAAATAATTCTATATTCCCTTTTCGCATGACGAATGAAAAGGGAGCAGAATCTCCTCTTCAACTTTCTCAGTGATGCTGGGACTTCATTATGTCTCGAACAAAGGAGGAATGTTCTTCATAATCTATCAGAAGTTATTTAATATCTAGGTAAGAATAAACAGTCAAAAGAAAAGGATTTAGTTAATGACACATTTCCTAGAATGCTAGATCCACTAACAGCTAGCTACCCGGTACTGGTCAAAAAGCAGTTGGAAATATAAGAGTCAATTAAAAACCCATTGTACCTTATCAAAAGTAATCCATGTTACTTGTCTGTGGGATCAGCTGTGATCTCCGAGCTACAAAGAAAGCTGACTGAGGCAGCTCCTTCTTCTTCCAAATGGCACACAGCAATCTGCACAATTATGCTTTAACGCTGCTTCCACAGCCGCATAACAAGAGTGGTGATTGAACTTTTGCAATTTGCTTAGCCCGCCATCATTTAGTCCACCTATGCTTTGGCTGTTGGGGTGCGTATTAGAGAGAGCCAACAGGATCTAGAGGGACCATGAAGGGACAGCCACCATTTTATCCTTATCTACTTCAAAGAGAACCAAGTTGGACCCTGTCGGAAAGATGATGAGGGGGGTCTCCAGGAAGCATCTGGGAAACAGAGACAAATGGATAGAAACTCCCCCAGGGAACAGAAGCTGAGGAGCCTGCTACTAAATCATGTCTTTTATTTCGATTTGCTCCTGTTTTGATAAACCATCTGGCCCTTCCTTTTCACAGTTAGAAAATGATGTTGATATATCAAATGCTTTTATCTTCCCTTCTAGCTCTCACACTAGCAACTATTCTTGTTTTGGAACATTCCAAAGGGAAAACTAGGGTTTATAGATAAGAATAAGAAGCTTAAAGAGTCTTTCAAGTTGCAAATGAATGTTTGAGGAACTAATGAAGCTATGGACATTCTCTTCTAGAAAAGTAAACATGAACTTAAACACAAAACTTAAATACATTTTCAAGTAACCTTTAAGTTAATAGGATCTTGGAAGTGAGGTAGACTTCCATAGTCACACGAATTAGAGGGAACTAGGATAGAACCCATATCTTCCAGCCTCCAGAGTAATGTATTTCATGCTCCCACATTCTAAGCATTGGAAAGACAGACTTCTCAAGACAACTCACCCAAACTGTCAGCCCCCTGAGAGCAGTAACCATGGTGGTTTTGCTTTCCAACCTAGACCACAATTGACTCATTCACTCATTAATGGAAAGAATAAAAAAAAAATCAGATTAAGAAGCTTTATCAATGGTGTTGTTCCTAATAACGACATTTTATGCTACCACTTTTCAGCAGACTTAGTCTTGTATTCAACTTGTTCCAAAACAAATGTTTTTTCCACACACATGCACATACATACATCCATAAAGAATCACCCAGGCATGCTTACGCAAATGCACTGGCATTAAGTATGTCATTGAATTATACATTAATGTTGATTATTTTTACTAAATTTCATTTTTTTACATTGGTAAGCTTAATTGTTCACAAAATACCTTTGATTGGGTTTTTCTAAATCATACTACTATATAAAATCCAAATCTTCACTTTTCAAAGGAATTGCAGTGGTCTCTATTGGATATAGATTTACTGAATCAAGTTACAATTAATTTTAACTTATGTGTGTATATACACATAATAAGCACAGGTCCTCATATAATTATTAAATACAGAGAGTGCCAAAAAATGTAGACACATTTTAAGAAAGGAAAAAAACCATATTAAAATTGTAATATTCAATATATACTGGTAACAAAAGATGAATACAAATCACTTTGACTTCTGCAATTACAAGAGGTGTTCAAAGTGGTTACGATCAGTATTTATGTAATAAATAGATAATATCTCTTAAAATGTGTCTACATTTTTTGGCACCCCAGTATAATCAGCCTATTATTTTTCAGTTTCTATACTAGTGTGTTTTTTTCTTACAAAAGCATGTTTCCTATGTCTCTCATTTCATACCCCAACCAGGTCAGTTTCAAGGCCTTCTTGTGATTTCTTCTTGTGATAAATTTCCCTTAGCTTTTATTTCATTTCCTTCTTCATCTTTCTTTCACTTATCTTTCTCTCCACTCTCAGATTCTAGCATTTTCATTAAACCATTTCATTCAACCTCATCAGAACACAGAGCTCTCTATACTTCCTTCTTTAACCTCCTCCTCCATTGGCACACTGCCATCTCACTCCAGACAGCCTAGATAGGATCCCCCCTCTACTTCCTCCCCTCATCTGTCCATGAGCCTTTTGAGAAGTCAGTGAAGATGTGGTGGAATCTTAAATATAGTCTTGATACGGTGGGGAGGCCAGAGGCCCAATCCTTTTCCTCTCTGCCCTAGTTGAGCCAGGGGACTGACAAGTGACTAAAATGCAGTGAATCAAATGGTCTCTTCCAAGACTGAATCTTGAGCAAGAGGCACAAGTACAAAAGAATCAGATTTGTTTAGAGGTCACACCCTAACCTGGCCCTTCCTGCTGGAGAACCATGGCTGGGGCTCCTGCTTCCGGGATCTCCAGCTTTTCCATCAGTTCTGAACCCCACTCCCCACCCTCCACCATTCAGGTCAATCAGTTCCCTCTCACTTAAGTCAGCCCACAAAGTTTCTGTGATTGTAACCAAAGAACCCTGAGTGATTCATGGAGCAATTCAGAAAGCAGCCTAAATCAGACCCTTCCACTTTGTCTCTAATGCTGCAGCCCTATCATGCCACTAGAAAGTGGTTAACTGCTTCTCCTCTCCCAGCTATTTTAGGAGGTCACTTTGTCCACTGGGAGATAAATCCCTGAACCAGGAGATAAGACATCTGGACACCGGCCCTGCCTGTGCCAATAACCATCTATGAGTCTGAGTGCTATTCATTCACCCTCTAAGTTCTAAGTGGTAGTGCCAACTTACACTCATTGAGCACTAACTATGTGCCAGGCATTGTTCTTAGCACTTTACATATACAGTGATTTATGTCTCACAACAATCTTATAAAGATGACTACAGTTATTTCCATTTTTCAGATGGAAAATTGAGGCATGGAAAGGTTAAGGATCCTGCTCAAAGTCAAATGGCTAGGAAGTAGATTGAACCCAGAAAATCTGAAGGATATGTGCTCCTAGTCACTACACTATGCTTCCCGTCTGTGTCTTAGTGTCCTTTTCTCTCAATTGTATAGTCTTCCCTCAGTACCCACAGGGGATTGGTTACAAGACCTCCCCTCCCTCACCCACAGATAACCAAAACCTGCATTGCATGCTCAAGTCCCTTATACAAAATGGTGTAGTATTTGCATATAACCTATGCATATCCTCCTGTATCCTTTAAATTATCTCTAGGTTACTTATAATACCTAATACAATGTAAGTGCTATGTAAATAGTTGTTTTACTGTATTGTTTAGGGAATAATGAAAGAAAAATAAGTCTGTACATGTTCAGACAGACACAACAACCCTAGGTCTAACCACATAGCACACAACAATGCAACTTTTAAAAAATATTTTCAATGTGTGGTTGATTGAATACATGGATGTGGCACCCATAGATATGGAGGGCTGACCGTAATTGGACTATGCTGAGGATACTTAGTCTGAGTCTGGAAGAGATTTATGCTCTAACTGTATACCACTGTAAGCCATGCGATGGGTCTAGATCTGCTCCACATGTGATTGTTTGACGCTTTAGCCTTCTTGAAAAGAAGGTGGTCCCTCTTTTGAGCTTCCAATGAATGGTCTGAGTAATGCCTCAGAGCTTATTTAATCAAGACAGAGAAAAGCTCTCTATTGTTGCCATAACTAATTACCACAAATGTAGTGGCTTAAAACCACACACGTTTATTATTTTATAGTTACAGAAGTTGGAAGTATGAAATGGATCTCACTAGGCTAACACCAAGGTGTTGCAGAGCTGCGTTGCCTCTGGAGGCATGCAGGAAGAATAGTTTCCTTGCCGTTTCTGGTGTGTGTTCTGCCTGCATTCCTTGGCTTGTGGCCTCTTCTTCCAACGTCAAAGCCAACAGTGTAGCATTTTCAAATCTGTCTCTGACTCTGTTTTCTATGACTTTTCCATGGACCCGTATTATTATTTCTAAGGCTCATCTAGACAGTATCCTGTTCTCAGGGTCCTTAATGTAATCACATGTGCAAAGTCCTTTTTGCCATGTAAGATAACATGCTCACAGGTTCTAGAGATTCACAGGTGGAAACTTTGGGAGCCATTAATCTTTATGAATACACAACAGTTAAGCCTTCTACAACAATGGAAAAATACTTTAGACATCTAAATCCAGAAATAATGATAGGAATTCCATATTTCTTGGACTATTCTAAATGAATATTTATTAAAAAGTCTAGTCTTCCCTCTGACTTTGCCAGAGAAATGGGGACAGATACTCAGAAGGGAAAATTACAAGTTGGGACTCCCTCTGATTAACTGTAAAAACTGTGTGAGATTTTTATTGTCCAATGCTTTCTTTAGTTCGTCTTTTATTGTTTAAATTCAGAAACAGTTGGCTTTTCAAGCTCAGTGAAGCCCCAAATTTCTGGATTCTCTGTATTCCCTTCTATCTTTAATCTCAAATTATCATTTTTTGCTTGAATATCTTATCTAATGAAGCAAGATAAACTATTGCCAAATGTTCTGCCACTGGGTTTCCAACTTCCAGCATGAAATATCTATTTCCTTACTGCTCGAAGGCAAATTTAGAACCACTTATTTTTGGCTTTTACTCACTTCACAGTACCAATTTCTATATTAGAGTAATAGCAGTTGTAACAAATAGATCTCAAAGGGAATGCAGTCTCCTACACAACCGAAGCTTGTTTCTTGCTTACATAGGCCAATGTGAGTATTACAGTTTGGTGAGTGGCTTTTTTTCATGAGGGGCCTGGTTTCTTTCTATCTTGTGGCTCTGCTATCAGTTCCCGGGTCCTAGTTGCCACATTTACATCTAGCTCATATAAACAAAAAAGTAACATGTGAGGACCACAGCCACATCTTCAGGATTTGGGGCCCTGAAATGCCCCACTTTTCTTCAGCTCAAATTCCATTGATCAATACCCAGTAATACTGCCACACCTATCTGCAAGAGAAGCTAGGGAAGCTAGGAAACGTAGTTGTCTACATTTCTTTTCTTTCTAGAAAGAAGAGAATATTCATTTTTGAGTTGTTTATCTGCTCACCAAAGTGAGAGTTCTGGGGGTGATTGCCCCATTTGCTCTACTCTGTATTAGAAGGTAATAGAAGGTACTTGGGAGTTATGTCTCTAAGATCCCATGATTTTCCATTTATAATAGTCTTCAAATCACTGATTTCAAAAAAGCATCACCCAACATTCAAGTTGCTTTCATTAGAAGTGTAGATATCGTGGAGTGCAATAGAAAAGATACAAATTTTAGCATTAAATAGCGTTGTGTTTGAATCCTGAGTTTATTCCCTTACCAGCTATTTAATCTCTGATACATTACTTTATTTCTTTGAACTCCCATTTTTTCAAGAAAAAAAAATTTTTAACCATGAATACCTGCTCCATATATCTCACTATAAGCACTGATATCTTAATGGCCAAGCTAATAGCTTTTCATCGCTGTTTTAACATCACCATGTCAACCCATTACTTTTGTGGAGAATGTGCCCAGGGAAAGTAGGTACTTACCCAGCTACATTCCTCAGGTCACAGGGAGAATTAATACCATATTTATTATACCTAGCAGCATGGCCTGTATATACTAGATGCTCAATAATATTAGATTCCATTATTTTCTCCTTTGTCTTTCCAGTTGTTTCAAATTAGAGAAACTTGATTTCATGAGGAGATGTTGGTGCAGGGAAGTACACATTTTCTACTTGATTAAAATTTCACAGTCCATCAAGTTAACCTATAACCATGAGAAAATGTCTCCACTTCTGCCACACATCCTTTGTTTAATAGGATAAAGCTCATTTCAGAGATTGCTGGAGAGCACTTTCCATTAGGATTTGCAGGACCTACTTTCAAAATTCAAGGCTTTAGGGTATTTACAATTCAACCAGAGACTTGGAGGAGGAAAAAACAAACTTCCCTGGACCACTGGTTACAAACTAGAGGCTGCAGAAGGCATCAGCTCATGGGTACAGTCTATACTATGCTAGTTAAAAATTTGATTTGGTTTCTAAATTAAAAACCAGGAGATATCATGCCAAATTTAAATTTTTGGCTTCTGGAGAAATGGGAAACGCTGGCCACAATAGGTCCACGGTCTCACAAGGTAATGATGTGCTTACTGGAGAGTAACCACTTGCTTTGCACAGGGCAAAAAGCCTCTAGTTTGCCTCGGTTCCCTGCCTCCCCCACCCCCATACTTACCTATATTTGTCTGCTTGTCCTCTGTGGGCAACTGACTCTGTGCTTCTTGTTCTATATCCTGTCGCTTATAAGGTATAACTAGGTTTTTTACTTACTGAGTTCCCATTCCTTCAGGAGAAAATCTGTTGGATCAAGTCTCATAATTTTCTACATTTTCTAATAGTCTTTGAAAATCATTCTCACATTTGAGAATGTACCTCTCACCAGCTGATCCTGGCGAGGGTGAAATACCATGACAGTACCTGTGTTTCACCCAGCTTTAGCTGGGTCATAGGTAGATTAGAGGCAGGAGAGCACAGTTAGAAAACAAGGACAACAGTGTAGATGAGAGGAAATGGTTGATTGAACTAGGGCAATGGCAGCAGTAATGAAGACGTGGGATGTGGAGATTCTGAGGGGGCATAATCAGCTGACGGGGTGTTAATGTGTGCCTGCCCTTCCCCCACCCCTAGGGTCTTACTGGGCATTCCACACCCACCCACCCCCATTTCAGTCAGGCTTTACTGCTCATCTTCCCATTTCTGCTTAACGTTCTAACAGGTCACTTATGTATAAGTGCCAGAGGACATGGAGTCATTAAAGATAAATCTTAAATTTTAGGTGCTCTTAAAGAAGACAAGAATGCAGAAGAATGGCAACATGTATTTTCATTTTCAGAGGGTGGGGCATGGGACAAGGCTAAAGGTGGAGGAAGATAAAAGGTTTAGTTTGGCATCTCAGAATCAAGCAATGGATGGAGAGGTCCAGTAAGTAGTGGCATATCGTACAGAGGTCAGACACAGGGACTCTATAACCACAATGCCTGGGTGTGGATCCAAGTTCTACTACTTCCTAGCCACATTGGGGAAGTTACTAAATCTCTCACAGCCTCGATTTCCTCTTAAAAATGGGAATTAATAATGGTGTCCACTTTATAAAGGTAGTTCAGGGATGAAGCTGAGACCCTAAAAAGAGACATGAGCCATCTTAGGTATGGACAATGAATGTTCTCCCTTGGGAAGACACCAAAGAGGGAAGAAAGCCAAGTACAGAGCCCTGCTGGGAAGTGGAGGCAGAGGCAGACGGAGCCCTCTGTGGTAGCTTGCAAAGGTGGCTGCATATTGTAATCACCTAGAGAGCTTCCAAAAATACTCATGTCTGGTCTCACTTTCAGAGATGCTGACTGAATTGTTCTGGCATGTGGCCTGAGTGTTGGGAGTTTTAAAAGTTACCAAAGTGATTACAATATACAGCCAATTTTGAGAAGCACATCCCTAAAGAAGACACAAAAGAGCTAGGATTTCTCATTTTAAAATGGACTCCATCCATCAAAATGTACATCTAAATGTAAATTCCAACAAAGTCCTTTCTTATAACACTATGGTATGTCAAGAACTTGTTAGAAGCTATAATAAAAGTAATAGCTGTCATTTACTAGCAATTAGAGTGAAATAAAGTACTTTAGGAGCATGGACTCTGAAAATAAGCCGAGATTCAAATCATAGCTCTACCATAAAGTTAGCTGTGTGAATTTAAGAAAGTTACTTATCTCTCTGTGCTTTAGGATTATATTACTTCTATTACACATGTTTATTTGTTGGGTAAATGCATCAATATATGAAAAGAACTTCAAATAATGTGCCTGGCATAGTGTAAGCACTTAATAAAGGTTTGCTATTATTATCCTTATTGTCATTATTGGGTGTTATCCTCTGCCAGGCACTTTACTGTGTACTTTATAAGCAACAGAGTGAGCTACTCAGATAGTAGTTCATGTCTTGTGTTTCTGCTACTGAGGACCCACCAGCAAAAATAAAGATCAATTCTAGCTTTTCCTCCTGAGAGATGATCTGATAGACCTTAGAGTTTTGAGTCTTGTGCTCACATGCACTGTGGCGGTGTCTTGTGCCCAAGCAGGAGAATTAAGCTGGTCTGTAACAGGTGTGGTGGTTGCTATAGTACTTTCCCAGGTTGCTCTTCCAGAACCAAGGCACTCATTTCCCTGATACCAGGAGTGTTGGCCAAAAGGAACTGCTTTCACTGAGCTCACACCCTTTCCCTGGGGGCCATGCACAAGTGGAGATACAAAGACCTTGTACCTTGCCATCAATTTAAGACATCTCTGCTGGGGCATGAGCACTCCAGAGTTCTCAGGGGGAGCTGCTGAAGCCTCTGTTCCAAGGTTCTCACTGCTCCATCTCTTCCTTCTGACCATACCTGTTGCCATGACCCCTTCAGGAGCATTGCTCCTGAAAGCATATCCAGACAAATTTTCTGCACAAGGACCTCCATCTCAGAGTTGGTCCCAAGGGTATCTGAGCTAAGACAGTTGGTGCAAGAGTGACCCAACCAAGATGGCTCTAAGATGGGATTTTGGAGACAGGTCAGCTGCCTTCCAGCTGCAATGGGTACTCCCTTGACAGTTTTAGCAGGGCAATTGTTAAAATTTTTACCATTGGTAAACTGGGAAGAGGTATGAGAGGAAGGGTATGCACTGGCAGATGCAATATATCAGGCGTTTGAGAGATTCTGGGAAAGTAATCATTACTTAATAAAATAACTGAATTGAATGGCTCTTCTTGAGTGTGATAAATTAGAGAAGTATAATACAATGAAAGACTAAAGGTGACTCACTACTAATTAAAGAAGTGTAAAATTCAGAAGGCAGAATATAAAAAGGCTCTCCTCTCTGTGGTGGTTGGAATTGGGAAGGAAGGAGGTGAGAATAACCTGAGAATCAAGCTAGGGACTTAGTCATAATGGTAGTGGAGTTCCAGAAAAGGCTGAATTCACTGCCTTAGCAAGTCTGCTATGAAATATTAAAGCTCTGTTTGGGAAGGAATGGGACCCTGAGACTTGGAATAGGGATGTTTTGTTTGACATATTTGAAAACTTTGAAATTCCTGATCCCACTGAACCATGTGGGCTCAGAGAAGAGACCACTCCTCCCTACCAGTCCCTTATTGCTTGACGAAAATACTACAGAGAATCGTGAAGTGAAAGGCAACATGTACTTCCTCAGGGCTAGTGCTATCGCTGGCCACCAGACCAATAACTAAGATCAAGCTATTACATAACCAGAAGTGCTAGGCGTCCTAAGGGAAGAAAGGCGTGGCATGCTGGAGGGAGATGCAGGACCTAGCGATGTGGGCCAGCAGGAGTCAGGAGAGGGTGCAGAGGACTGGGTCCTGAGGCCGCTGGCTCAAGGAGCAGAAACCCATTGGATAAGGGAGAATTTATAGATATAGGAACACATTCCAGGAATATAGGAATTAAAACCAGGCCAGAGATATCGGGAGATGATGCTAACATGCTAGTAGGGTGGTGCCTGGAAGCCTACATGGCTTGTACTACGTCACGCCCTAACTGTCATGGCAAAAGACGGAAGAAAATATCGAAGGGCTAAGGGAAGTGTCATACCACAATGAATACACGACTTAAGGTTGGAAAACCCATTAGTCAGCCCTGTTCAGTGGACTCAGAGGGCTCAGAGGATGCTTTGGGTGTCCAAAATGATAAGGAATGTGCTGCTGATAAGGATACCATGTCACTGAGAAGCCCAATAGTGCACACCTTTTGTAGTCTAGGGCCAATGGTAGATGTTTTTATAGATCTGGGCTCCCAGAAATAGACTTTACAGGATCCTAAAATAATAGAGGAGAGGGGTGGCACTTAAACAAAGTAGGTATAGTTATCATGGTAAATGAAAAGGTGGCTACACGGGACTTTTATCCCACAGAGAGCATGAATATGGTGAACAGAACACAACTTCTCCAGGGGCAAGGTAGCTAGGCAGTCCACCAGGGTGTTGCATAATTCAGCAATCAAAAGAAATGCAGAATGGATTATTAGGAGGTCCAGGGTAATTCTTCAATAAAAATGGAAATAAAATAAATATACTTTACACAGTTTTCACATCTGAGCAAGTTTTCTTAACTACATCTATTGACTGAAGAAAAGCCTGAATTACCAGGGGAAAATGTCCTTAACACTGCAGCAAGCATATACAGCAATATTGCTCACTCTTTTCCTAAGGGACCTACGGCCATTTGCTCAAATAACCATACATCGAGGACAGAGGAATTTCGAGCCCTTTTGAGGACTCTGGACACTGATACTCTTTGACAACCAAGTAAAATGACTCAGGCACTTGATGAAAGCAAGTCTCTGTCACTGATCATCCCAGTTTTGGCACAATGGCCATAAGAACAAAGTAGCCATAGTAACAGGGATGGAGGGGACAGATAGCCTAACAGTATGCGGTTCCTAGCACCAAGTCTTATCTAGTTTTTGTTGCTGATAAATATTGTCCCATCTGCCAGCAAAAAACACCAATGGCACAATCCCTTGAAAGAAAGACCAAGCATCTACTTAGTGGCAAGTTGATTATATTAAACTCCTTTTGTTTAAAAGGGATAATAATTTGTCTTGACTGGAACTGACATGTATTCTGGGTATTGATTTGCTTTCTTTACTCCTAAAGTCTCAGCCTGCACTACAATCCAAAAGCTTACAAAACGTTTGCTCCACAAATTTGGAATCCTACATAATATCACACTGAACCAAGGAACCCACTTTAGAGCAAAGCAGGTATAGCTGTGGGCATATAAGAATGGAATCAAGTGCTCCTGTCACTTATTGTACAACCCAGAAGCTGCTGGACTAGCTGATCTTTGGAAGCATTACTGAGGTGTCAGCTTGGGGATGACACCCTTCAAGGACTGTCTGCCACTGATAAAATACATGGACCTGGAACCAATGTGGAAGTTAGAGTGGCCCCACTATCATTACACCTAGTGATATACTTGAGGAAATTATGTCTCCCATCTCCACAACTCTAGGCTCATACATCTGCAAGGTCCTGGCTTGCAGACAGAAAATATTTCCCTCTAACCAGATACTACTGAGGTATTTCTTGGCACTCACCTATGCAATTTTGAAGGTCAAATGTAGTCATCACAGACCAAGATGGACTTGGTGACCCCTCAAGGATGAGGGTCTGGGTTGCCTCACTAGATAAACCACTTTGACCTGCAAAAGTGCTGATGAGGGTGAGGAAGGAGGGGTAGTAGAAGAGAGAAATGGTGAGTGTCAGTGTGGTCCTGAGACCACCTGCAGTGCAGGGGCTGAAGGATGGTCATCTTTGAACCTTCCTCTTTTAAGTTTCCCCCGGAAAGAGGCTAATCAGAATTCTCGAGGACCCGTTTCCAAATGGGATGAACTTAGTATTTGAAGACCATGGATCTGAGTATGCAAGGGGTGTTCACTGTAGATGCTGTGATGCCCTGCCCAGGTTGCCTTTCAGTACCCAAAACACCCATTCCCCCAGATGCCAGGAGTGTTGGCTGCTGGTAGTACATGGCAGAATCCCTCCAAGGAATTGCTCTGGGCTCCAGAGGGATTCCTTGCTCAGAGTTGCACCACCTTCCACAGGCTGTCCATATCCAGTGGCTGATAAGGCAGGCATGCAAAAGCCAGGCCCTCCTACCTCAACTCCAGGTAACCCTACTGGGCCATCCGAGTACCAGAGTTCCCAGCTGAGGCCTTTGTTGCAACTGCTTCACAGTTCAACTTCTCCTTCTTCCCAGTCCTTCCTTTGCTCCCTCACATAGGTGACCCACGAGAGCACTCTCCCATAAATGTTTGACATGCAAATGGTCGTCTCAGAGTCTGAGGGAGAGGATCTAGAGCACCAGAATAAAGGTTTGGTACTCAATGGATAAAAGAGAAACTCAACTCCAAATTGACCCTTGATGAGAGTGGTAATGCCTGGATTCTACAGGAGGTTTGTCTGTATCCAAAGAACATAATGAGTATTAATAAAAATAAAAAAAAGAGAGAGACACCAGTAAGAGTTTGGCTAATGGAGTCCAAAATCAGGTCTTCCCAAACAAGATCATTTACCAAGACATGGTAGAGAGCAAACACCCCCTAACACTTTCAGCATAAATTCATGTGTGAACTTAGTTGAGAGGGAAGATTTTGCTGTCACTTCTGGACTTATAGGACAGTGTCACTCCCCTGGGGAAATAATTTTTTGCTAAAATGTCTGAAAGGGTTCCAATGGCTCCACTGGTTTCCTGTACGGAGAAATATACCAAGATACCAACAAGGAAATCATCATAATGATAAAATATAGACCTCTATATAGTCCCTAATGAGGAGAATGGAAAACAGAGCTTGGATTCAACCACCTGTTTCCTGAATAGAAGTTTTTAACCTTGGCCAGGATGTTTTCAGAAGGCTTCCTACTAACTCGTAACAGAGATACAATCTCCCTGCTAAAATAGCTATAATATCAGCGACCTCAGGGGATGCTTTCAGGCATTGTAAAGTGCTTTGTGGCTCCTCAGATAAAAGCAGAGATAAAGCTGCAGTGTCATTAGTTTTCAACTTGGAGGGCTATTTGGCTAACTCTCTGCATGAACTCATTCTAATAAACCAACTCAAAAGCCTTATGTAAGCTATAAATCCCATTGCCCACTTCATTTCAGCGATGACAGGGAAAACAAGATGACCCAGGGCCTGGGGAAGTGTCAGACTCCCATCCTGGGGAACGAGAGAAACTGAGTAATGAATTTCATATGGTGCCTAATGGGGAGGGGTACCATTATGTCTTTGGGCAAAATCTAGATTCTCAATCTAGAACCATTATGCTCGTGATCAGATCCCAGCAGCTGCTGCTTTCTCCTCCTCTTCTCCCTCCTCCTCCTTTCCGTTTCTTCCTCATCACTGTCTTAACTAGCAGAGACAGCGGACCAAAACCCACACTCCCCACCCTGAGCATGGAGTTGCTCCAGAAGCAGCTGCCAGCCAGGTGGGGTCATAGAAGCTGTTCTCACCAAATGATATGTGTCACTTTCAAGCCTGGGTAAAGGTCAAAGGAATCGTGTTTTGCCCACCTCCACCTGCTCATAAAATGCCAAGAGTTCTGAGATCCCAGAGGATAGTAAAGTCACTGATTAGAAGAAGCCCTGAGAACAAGAGTATCCCCACAGAACTTATATGAGTGAAAAATAAACCCTTATTGTGTTATGCACTGAAATTGGGAGGTGTATTTGGTACAATGTCTAGCAGTAACCTAACTGTACAAGAACACTTACCATTGCCACAAACTTTGTCAAGCATGCGTCCTAGATAGCTTTTTTAATCTTGGCATCAAGGCTGCAAGTTAGCTACTATTACTATCCCCATCTTACAGATGAGAAAACAAGGCACAGAAAAGGTGGGCAAATGTCTAACATCACATGGTTGGAAAACAGCGTGAGCTCTGTACTGCATCCTTAGCGGTCCTGAGAGGCTGCCTCCAGTTGTTTTCCATCCTTTCTCCTCTGTTCTCCTCAGGCTATAGCCTCACCAGGTCATCTACCTCCTGACTAGTCTTATTGTTCAAATGACTTTCCCTTCCTCCACCTTTTCCTGCCAAATTCAGTGAGGCACTGCTGAACTTCCAGGTGCTTCTAAAGCCTTCCTTTCAAGTCAGGACTCACCCCTCACTCCCTTGCCTTGCTCTGCTCTCCTGACCCCAGAGGAGAAGGCATCCCTAATGGGCCTCCTGCTAGAATGACCTGTCTGCGTGCAGTTGCACGGTGAAGGATGGAGATACCAAGGAAAGTCTGAGAAACTGCCACAGCCAAGAAGAACGTAAGAGGACGTGACAACTAACTGTAATGCAGTATCCTGAATGGGTTACAGAAACAAATGAAGGATATTAGGTAAAAATAGAAAATCTGAATAAAGTATGGACTGTACTTAATAACAATATATCAGCATTAGTTCATTAATTGTAACATATATATATATATACCATAGACTGCAAGGTATTAATAGTAGGGGAAACTGGGTCTGAAGTATATAGGAACCCTCTGTGCTATCTTACCAATTTTTCTGTAAATCTAAAACTGTCCTAAAAAATAAAGTCCATTTTTAAAAGGAAAAGAAAGGAAGGTAGAGAACACCAAAGAAATTGGCAGAGGTATCCATAACCCTTCCTTTTCCTAATAATGCCCTACTGTCTTTTGACTCAAGATGGAATTGGCTCTATTACAGCTCTAGAAAAGAGCTCTGATTGGTTAGCCAATCAGTATATTCCACCCACTGTCATTGGTTCAAAAATGAGCATCTAACCAATCAGAAGAGTAGGATTCTAGAAGCTGCTTGCTGAGACCTTATCAGAGAAAAGCTTTTACTTTTCCTCTGGACCTGGTGTGACACTATGAAGCTTCTGAGGCTGCAGCTGTCTTGTTACCATGGAGAAAATGAATCATAGGGATGGTATGAGACAGCTGATAGCCCAAAGGAAGCAGAGCAGAGAAACAGATCCTGGCGCCATCGTTTGAGCTTCCCAGACTATGGCTGCTTCTGAGGACAGCACTGTGTTTGGGCTTTTGCCACTTGTAATGTGAAAAATTCTCACTCAACTCCTGGAGGTACACAGTTCACAGTGTTGCCCATGGTGGCCACCAGACTAAACAGGGAAGGGCACACCATGAGAGAAACTCCTGCCATCCTGAAGTCACTGGGACTTGTGGCAGTTAAATGCCCTTAAAGGGGCACACATCACAATTATGGTGCTTGTTTTTGAACTTGAAAACAGAGCAACAAGAAGAGTGGGGTAGTGTTCAAAACTAGGCCCCTCTGTTTTATTTCCAAATGGGCTATCACAATCAAGTTACCTTCCAGGTTTAGGTAAGACTGAAGGCCAGGCTTTACTTGAGTTTAATACCAAGTGAGGAATAAAAATCTGCGCCTCAACAGCCATGGAGCAAGGGACCATTCCTCTCTCATGTGCCCTGTATCCCAGGGCTTAGCACCCCAGCAAGTATCTAATAAGACCCCATAATCATATGCTGAGTAAAAGAAATTGCTGCAAATTGCCTTATTTAACAGTAGGCTAAATTTTCTAGATTCAAAAAAATTATTATGCTATAACAGCATGTCTGATCCAGTGTCTTCAAAACAGAAACACTGAGGCAAGTCACAGGACTGGCCACCCAAAAACAACATTTTAAAGGGGAGCTCAATGGACTTCTCAGAACACTTTGCCTGAACAACAGGGTGCTGTCACCCTGAGGCTTGTTTTTCAGTCTTCAGAAAACTAGTCGTGTGATTCAAGAAAGCCTTTCAAAGATGACCAATCTGACATTCCATTTTCTTTCACCAATAGCACGTTCAAAAGTGCTGTGCTGGTTTAGACCTGCTAGTTTAGATTGATGAGTGAGAAATTTGCTGCTCTGTCATTAGCTGCATCTTGCTAGACAGGCAGCAACTTTTCAAAAATAGCAAGTAATTCAGGCTGGTGAAAAAAGCAAGTAAGGTAGAATGGTAACAGTCACCTTTCCTCCCATCTGAATTTGCTGAGCCAAGAGGGTAGCACATGTTTTGCTGCTCAAAAGCAATGGCTGTCTCCTTAACATCTAGATGTGTGGCTACTGACTTGCTCTGGACTGTAGCTTCTAGTCACTGATTATAAATCCTGTATAGCAGGTATACATGGGGATTTCAACCTGGCTTTCCACAATGTTTGGGTTTTGTGAACTGTTTTGAAATGAGCTCTTACTGTTAAAGAAGCGACTCAGAACCAAATGCAACCAGATTGGTCACTGAATTATAGAATTTGGAGACTTTGTTTAATTATGGTTTGGGACCCTAAAAGTTAGCCTTCATTTATCCAGCCATTACCTACCTATTCAATCTATACTTTCTTCCTTCCTTTATTCATTCAGTCTCTGTAGTGTTTACCACATATTGCAGTATTTACATGGTGCTAGGTGCTGGGGACACATGATTGCTTGGGCTGACCTAGATCCATTGGATCAATCCCAGACCCCAAAAGTTCAGTCCTCACTGAATCAACCATTACTGCAATATTATTTCCATCCTGACTACCCCTTTGCTTTATCAACTCCTGATGAATAAATGTGACTGCAGTAATTTTTAAATACGTCTACGAATTCTGTGATATTCTTTTCAAAGCGTGGAACCCAATTCCCCTTCCCTTGAGAATGGACTGGACATAGTGACTTGCTTCTAACAAACAGAATATGACAAGTGACAGTGTTTGTCTTCTGAGACTAAGTCTTAACATGCGTGGGCCCCCTCCTGGTTCTCTCTCTTGGAACACTTGCTCTGGGAAAAGCTAGCTACTATGTTGTAAGTACAACCAAGCAGCTCTAGGGAGAGGCCTACATAGTAAGGAACAAAGGCCTCCTGCTGAAATTCAGCTAGGAACTGGGGTACCTGCAAACCACTAGGTGAATGAGCCATCTTGGAAGTGTGTTCTCCAGACTTAGTCAAGCCTTTGGATGACTGCAGCCTCAACTAACATCTTAACCTCGAACTCGCAGATGCTGAACCAGAACCATCCAGCTAAGCCACTTACAAATTCCTGACCCTGAACATACGAGGTAATAAATATTTGTTGTCTTAAGCTGCTGAGTTTGGGGATAATTTGTTATGCAGCAGTAGATAACTAATAACAATGACTGTCCAACAACCACAGGCTGTGTGAACATAGTAGATTGACACGCAAGATCCCTTCCAACCTCCACCTAGTGTGCTTTCTTGTATACTGGAAAGCTGAAAATGGTGTTTCTGAAACTTCCTTGCAGCTGGGGTTCCAAATGTGAGTTGGATTCCACCAGTCAGAATGCACTTCAGTAGATATGGAAGGGGCAGGCAAGGAAAGGCTTGTTTCTATTGCTTCCATGGGCAAACACAGTGTGAATGGGTTTGGTTTTCTGCGGCAGCTCTAGCAGAGGTCCCAGTATCCAGTAACTGGTTTTCTGAGTAGTAAGAGTCAGGACCCAGAATATTACTGTTGTGGACTATAATATGCCTGAGGTGGCTCTGTAGCCAACAGTAGTAGGGGTAGACAGTTTGAGGTCATGAAAGTTTACTGATCTTGGATGCTTTCTCCTTGTGCCAATGGGGCCATGACTTTGAAACCAACAGCTGAAATGGAAGCTTCAAAATCTGACAAGAAACTTCTTATATGTGATCTCAGCCAAAAGGCCAAGAAGCAATGACAAGGAACTTTCTGACACAGAAAAAGTATTGGTTCTTTTAGTGGCATAATTCCACAGTAGGACTTTTGGGAAAATTCTTGCAAACTCAACCCAGAGTCTGTATTTTCAGTCCTCTTGGATTCAGTAAATTTGTATTGCCCTATAATAAGCTTCATTCTCTTTATATTAGCTAGTGTAGATTGTGTTCTTTGCAACAGAATCTACACTAGCTAATATACCAGAATCTAGATAAATATACCAGATCAGTCTTGAAATTTATTCTAAACATTTATACCTGAGTTTAAAAGTAAATAAAAGGACAGGCTAAGCCCTCCTGGACCATGGAATGTAATAAAAGTAGCCATGTGAAAAAGTGTGCAAAAATAATTACAAGTATTATTAATTCACTCAATCAAGATTTACTGAGTTTCCTATGTGTCTGGCACTATTCAACATTTTGGAAATATGGCAGTTAAAAGTAAACAAAAAACAACAAACAGAAAGTCTCTGTGCTTTCAAGCCTCACATTGTAATGAAGAAAGGGAGAGATAATAAACAACCAAGCAAATAAATACCTAAATGAGAAAACTTCAGACCATGAAAAGAGCTGTAATAAGGTATCAGGGTAAGAAAATGACCTGGGAGCTCATTCAGACCTCTGTGAGGAGGTGATATTTAAGCTGAAACTCAATGTGAAGGAACCAACTGCAGGAGGATCTGGAGACAGAGTGTTTCAGGTGCAGTGAAGAGCAGGTCAAAAGACCCAAGGTAGGAACAAGTGTGTCTTGTTGGAGTAATACGAAGAAGGTAAGAATAGCCTGAGCATAGTGAGTTAGAGGGAGAATGATGTGGGATGAACTTGAAGAAGTAGGCAGGAGTGAATCACATGAAATTTTATAGAGCATGATAAAGTTTCTATTTTACTCAAAGTTTAATGGAAAACCACTGCACCATTTTAAGCAATGGTGGGGCATAACCTGATTTCTTTTTTCACAAAGATCCATCTGGCTGTTGTGTGGGTGTTAGAAAAGCAAGAGAGAAAGCAGGGTACTATAATCATAGGGGCAGGAAATGGTGGAGGCTTGAATTGTATGGGACCAGGGCTGGACACAAGTAAATAAATTCGAAGAATATTTTGGAGGTAGGACTGATGACATGTGATGGTGGATTTGGAGATGAAGAGAAATCAAGGATTACTTTTAGAGATTATGTTCAAGCATAAACTGGATGGACGGTGGTGTCATTTACAAAGATGGGTAACTAGGGGAGGTGCAGATTGAGAGGGTCAGAATAAAAATGTCTGTTTTTGCATGTTTGTTTTTGCATGTTAAGGTTGAGAGGCCAATTATACATTGAAATGGAGATCTAAAACAGTCAGAGTAGCAAGAGAAATCATGTATTTATTAACCCCAACAGTTGGCTCAAAGTATCTGAAGCTCATGAGAGAAATCTCATCTGGAGAAACAAATGTGGAAGTCATTGGCAAATATTCAGTGTTTAAAACTTAGGCCTAAATGAGCTAACTTAGGGAGAAAGTGCTATGACAAACCTCTGTACAAGGTTTGGAGGAGGCACAAAGTAGGGAGACCTCACTCCTGAGTATGGTGGTAGGAGGAAGGCAAGTCAGTCATAAAAGACTTTTTAGTGAAATAAAAAGCTATGTCAAGTATGACGAACTATAAAAAGGACAAGCTAAGGGATCTTAAGAGGAGAATAACATGGTAACATCAATGCTATCATGGACAAGATAGGAGTCAGCAAGATCAGTTTGGAGATTGTACAAAAATCCAGGAAAAAAAATATTTTAAGAACAGGTGTAGATTCCAGTGAGATGATAATTCAAGCCTAATAGGGCCTTTCCATTTTCCCTCAAATAACTGCATCCTGGTAAGTATTACATTAGTAAGATCAGTATTGCTACAAGCCCACCAACAAGTTGCCAGTTTGTTAGGTTTCTTGAGAGGTTTCTTTTTTTTTTTTTAATAGGAAGAATCACAATGGATATAAAACTTCCAGAGTCACTGCTGTTGGAAGTAGGTGCCCCTGTGGGAACCTATGACCAAGTAAAACAGTTCAAAACCAATGCTCCAGAACAGTGTCTTCAATGCAGAAGGCCAGGCAGACACACCTTGCTATCCTAGGTTCCATGTCTCATTTCAGCTCAAGTGCATGTTAGCACATCAAGTGAAACTAAGGCAATGGCTCTGTAGTATTTAGGTCAAAGAAGAAAAGTGACAAAATTCCTCCATTGAACACCAATGTTGCATAACTTACGTTCATGGGTATTGTGCTAGAGACATTGCGGGCCTTGTGGGATCTGTCTCCTGTCCTCCAGAACGCTACTTAAAACAAAACAAAACAACTTCAGCACTCATAGCCTCCTAAGGCAAAAGCCAACACAAATAGCGATGAGGCATCAGAGTAGAGAAGAAAGAACACTGGGCTAGGGATCAGGAGATCCAAACTTGAGAAGTGATTCCATCCCTTTCTTATTGGGCAACTTGGATAACTTATAACACCTCTGGACTCCTGTTTCATTCTACAACCGAGATAATAATACTGCCCTTAACTACTATACAGAGCTGTTTTGAGGGTTGAAGTGCTCTACAGCTCTCACATTAAGTGCTATGCAAACATAGGGGCTCTTATCTATCTGGGTGGTCCCTTCCATCAGAGTAGAATGCAATGAGCAGTGAGACAGCATGCAATGCAGAGGTGCAGTCTGATAAGCAGATAAAGAGAAATGGTGTTGGTATAAAGCACGTATGTGTATTACCTTAGCCCACACAGAGGGTGTTGTCCTCTGAGGTAATAAAACTTTTGTTGCTCTCTGAATATTTACTGGTGCCAGGACTCCTGCTGCCTTCCTAACAGGAATGATTTTTCTGGGCTGATTGCAGGACTGCAATGGCTTTAGTCATCAGAGTGAGTGGTTTCATTAATAGGTAAAAAGTCATTCACCAAAGATTAAGTGGTTGTCAGTCAAATTGAAGCCTGTAGGAAACCATCAGCCCCAGAGATGTATGATACATCCTAGCGTGCCCTTGCCCCATGGTATGTCCTTCTCTAAGTATTACTGGCGGTAGCAAGAAACACTTCCTTCATGTCACACACCTCCCACACATCCCAAATATGGAAGGTGACAGAAATGAGGAAATGCTTCAAAAGCTGCTACTGCCTGGTATCCCTTCTGAACAGCTTCCTTGGTTTGCTTTAAAGCAACAAACATGCTTAGAACATAATTTGCTTTACTTTGGAGGACAGCAAATCATAAAAATGTTCATTATATGCCTGCATATGTCTCACAAAAAAAGAACATTGCTTCTTGAAGTCAGCAGCTGTCTTACTCACTCTCTCTGGCACAAGCACAGTGTCCAAAGCAGGGTTGGCACTCACATTTATTGAGTCGAATTAAGTTGAAGCAATTTTGGTTTCCAGGTCGAATCCCAGCACTTCTATTAAACTGGTATTGTATCATCTGTGTATTCTCTTCTTTTGCCCCACTTTTGGTTCTAGCATTTAATAGTGGCTTAATGCTACAGTAAACGTCACTCTTTATGTTAGGCTCCATGAGTTTGGCAAATGCCTACAGTTGTGTAACCACCAATATAATAAAGAAGAGTTTTGTCACCTCAATAAATTCTCCTGTGCTTCTTCAGTCACTAACTCCCCCCACCTCTACTTCCTGGCAATCCCTGATCTGTGCAAACAGGAGTTTTCATTCACTTCGGTAAATACCTAGGAGTAGAATTGCTGCATGTTGATAGTTGAGCAGGGGCAGGGAAAAAAGAGGACACACCCAGATTCTTATATAGGTAGGAATTTTGTGATAATTAAACCAATAAAGAGCATTCAGAAGGAATCCGATTTATATGAGTCACCGAACAATAATATTGCTAAACTATATATTTCCTTGCCTGGAAGAAAAAAGTTGGGTGTACATTTTCTAACCAAAGGCTCCTGGTCCCCCAACTGCTTTCTGTTTCATGGTAAAAGAATTCCTCTCACTAACAGGATTTTTGAGACCGACATCGCCTTTCTAGCATGGAACAAACAAATAGAGCTTTAATGAACTACCCACCGGTATTTCCAGGAAACCTTCAAAGGTGAAATTGCTCTTTGATATTCTGCTGGCTACACAGTTGAATCTCATATATTTTATTAACACTTTGTACAGTAGTATTCACACTGTAGGAGATTATTCAATTGAAATACATTTTGCCTTTCCTCTGGGACTGCTCTGACCAATATGGTACACCCCTAGACACATGTGGATATTGAGCATGCCACATTTTAAAATTTTAAACTAAAGCAGTGTATGAAAGAAAGAATAAAAAATATCTCATTAATTTTTATGTTGATTATGTGTTAAAATGATAGTATTTTTATATATATTTAGGTTTAGTAAAATGTATTACTAAAATCAATTTCACCTGTTTAATTTTTAATGTAATTATGAGAAAATTTTAAATTACATATGTAATTACATATGTGACTTACATCACATTTATATTAGGCAACACTGCTTTAGAATATGTAAGACTATTGCTAAATAGAGTTAAATTTTAGTTACATCTCCAAGATCTATGGGGCATTTTATAATCTAGTGTTATTTTAAGTGTAGTAAGTTACATTTATTAATTAAATATTGAATTTTTAAAAATGCATACAGTCTATATCGGTGTTCTTCTAAAATAGATATGTCAATTTTAAAGAAAAAATATTTTTAAAAAATAAATTAGACAATAAAAATCAAAGCAGCATAAATAAAACAAAATATAAAAATTAAAAAATTTAAAATTAACAACAAATTTAGCTCTTTAAAAAGCATACAAAGAAATAAAAAAGGCAATCCAAAAATATGTATATGTATGTATGTATTTCAAGATTTTTATTCAGAATATGAAGAATTCCTATAATTGAATATTAAGAAGTCAAGCAATTTGGTTAAAAATGGGCAAAAAATTTGCACAGCAACTTCACCAAATGGAAATGAAATGAGCACACGAGAAAATGCTCAACATCATTCATCATTAGAGAAATGTGCACACCCACTTACATGACTAAAATTAAGAAGGCTGACAGTTTCAGGTGTTGACAAAGATGTAGAGCAATTGGAACTCATGCATTGGCAACGGGGATATAAAATGGTACAGCCACTTCTGAAAAACAGTTCGGAAGTTTCTTATACAGTTAAACATATTTTACCATGCAACTCAGAAATCCTAGTCCTAGGTATTTACCACCCACACAAAGACTTGTAGATGAATGGTAGCTCTACTTGTAATAGCCTCAAACTGGAAGCAACCCAAATTTCTATCATATGCCATCAACATATAGAATATCTATAGGGAATACTACTCAACAACAAAAAGAAACAAAACTGGATAAAAAGATACATGAACAAACTGGATAAATGTTAAAAGAACTATGCTAAGCAAAATTCTAGGAAAAAAAAAACCTCATGAAAGTGGTTGTTAGGGACCAGGGGTGGAAAGGCAATTGATCGAAAAGGGCAAGAAAGAAATTTTAGGGGTGATGGAAATGCTCTCTATCCTAATTGTGGTGGATAGCATACATTTGTTAAAATTCATTGAATTGTACACTAACTTTAGCAAATGTTATTGTATGTAAATTATACCTCAATAGAGCTGATTTAAAAAATAAAATCGCCAATACAATTAATTACCAATGACAATTCAAAGAATAAGAATCCTCATACATTGCTGGTGGAGGGGAGTCTAAGTCGCTACAGGGACTTGGATAGGAACTTGGCACTATAGCAAAGTTGATGATGAACCCAGCTCAGGATCCAGCCCTTTTACTTTGAGCACATTCTCTTGAGAGATACTCGAATAAGCAAAGGAAGGTGTGTCCTATATGCATCAACATAGATCTCAAAAACGTGGCTAAGATTAAAAAAAGACATCGCAAAATAGCAAAGCATACTATTTTTGTACATTTTGAGAAATATAAAAATATTAAATATTATTATGGATACATTATTGTGTAAAATATGTGCACAAATATGGAAAAGTATGGATAAGTAACATAACTTTAGAGTAGAGGTCAGCCTTCATAAGGCAGGAGAAGGAAATTGAAGATAAATAAAACATGTATTGTGAGCATATATGAAACAAATTTTAAGCATCTATAATAATTATTACTCTAAAAATATTAATAATTGAAATATTTATGATAAAATTTTACCATTTTTTGTAGGTGGAAATATGGGTGTTTGTACTATCTCTGTGCTTTAGTGTAAATTGAAAAAATATTTCCTTTTTTTTTTTTTTTTTTTGTATTTAGTATTGCAAATTTTTTTTTTTTTAAATTCATTTTTATTGTTAGACTTATTGGGGTGACATCTGTTAGCAAGGATTACATAGGTTTCAGGCATACAATTCTACAGTGCATTGTCATCTTGATGTATAATAAGTTCACCACCTAATGTGACTTCTCTTTCCATCACCTTATATTTAGCTTCCCCCCTCCTCCTTTTTTAAGTGAAAAATAATTTTAAAGCTATACTTAACCACAAAACATAGATAAAAACTATAAGCAAAGGAGATTGTATACTCTAGGAAAGAGAAATATTTGAACAATCAGAAAATTATTTTGTTCTTTAAAAATCTTTAAAGAAATCAAGGAGAAGATAACAATCATCAAATAAGAATAGGAGCTTATTAAACCAAAACAAAAGAATATAAAATTACAAAAATGTCTAACTACTACGCTCTATATCTGAAATTATATAAAATAATATTAAATGTCAAAATAAATAAATAAATATTTTAAAATTTATAAATGAAAAAATAGGTTACTGAAATAAAAAACTCAGTAGATGAGTAGGTTAAAAAAGAAATGCAATGAAAAAATTAGTGAACTAACACTAGAAGTCAGGACTGAGGAAATTTCAGGTAATAACAACAGAAAAAATATAAAGGGATGAAAATTATAAAATAGAATTAAGACATATGGAGGATTTATTGAGAAGTTTCAAGAATGTGTAGTAGAACTTTCAGAAGGAGATAATTGCTAAGAAGTTTCAGAATGGGAGAAAAACATTGAGTTGTCAGGTTGAAAAGAACACATGATGTACAAGCCAAATAAATAAAATTAAATTCTCATGCATACATACTGTAATAAAATTGCAGAATATCAAATAAGGAGCACTAAATGAGGAAAAGAAAAATTACCCAGAAGGAATAACTATCAGTTGTCAGCAAAACTCAGAGCAATAAAAGATGCAAAACAATGGAGAATATCTCCAAAGTATGGTAGGAAAATCTGTAATTCTTTATGTTAATTAATTAGAGAGGATGGGAATAAAAATATTTTCAGGTGCATAAGGGTTATTGCCCACAGATCTCTGAAGGAAGAGATGCACTTCAGCAAGAAGAGAAATTATCCTAGAAGATAAGTGTAGAATAAAAGAAACAACCATCAACAAAAACCTTGATAAAACTTGCTTACAAATCCAAGTATGCTTCCATTACTACTACTACTAATAATAGAAAATACACCTTCCAAAAATACAGAAAAGACTTCAGTTAAAGACACAAAAATCCTCCTGCATTCCAAGACATCTCATTTCTGAACACTTTATTAATGTCAATGGCTTAGAAAAGAAACTGTAAAACTGTCTGGTTCAATTTTTAAAAATAACATTAGGGAATGCTGAAAGAACAAATGCAGAATATGCTCATTTTTGCCAATTAAAGTTCTGTTGCCATCTTAAGGGCTGACCACAGTCTGGTCCTAAGGATGGCATGGGTGTTTATGGCAGGTAATTTGGTCTCAATAAAGTCTGCAAAGCAAGATTGCCCCAAGCCATCCAAGTCTTAGATCTATTTTATTACAGTGAGCAATCTCCTGATTGCTCATGGGATTTGATCTGTTTTACACACACACACACACACACACACACACACGGTTTTTTTTTTACACGGTAACTTAGAAAAATAACTCCCAACTCCTCTGGTGATCCAGCACAGAACCAAACAGTGTAATTGGAGTTTCTTACAAATCCTTTAGACACTGCAGTCCCAGGGGATAGAGATGCGTGCCTTACCACTCGTCATAAAAAGGACACATCAACCACACCCTCGCCTCTTTCTTTGGCTGCTCCCCACCAGGAGCCTTTAGGCACTTTCCGTGTCACCTCTGCGGTAATTAACACCACTCAGAAAACATCTGAACAGGGGCCTAGGAGAGAGAGCATGTGCTGTCACTTGGGAAAAGTTGCAATTAGGATCCACCGGCAAATACGAAATTCTCAGAAATCGCACTATAAACCGAGATAAAACCACATTATCATGAAGAGAAGTGGGAATGAGTAATTTGGTGCCAAATGTATATGTAATATATATAATACATAAATGTAGCTATAATTACAGTGATAAAATTGATAAACACAGTCATAAAAATTTGGAAATGAAAGAAACAAAAAAACATCTCATCATCTTGATGTGATATTTATTGTTTTGGTTTATTTCCTTCTGGTATTTTCTTCCTATGTGTACTTTTTCATAGTTGTAATCATAGCACTTATACATGTTTTTATGAGGATGTAAATCACAACATTTTTCCATGTTGCCAAGTTTCACAGCTATCATTTTTAATGACTAGTCTATTATGGGGCTGTACCATGATCTATTAAACCAATCACCTAGTGTTAGACATTTTAGCTAGATAATATTTGACCATTATAAAAATCAGTTCTGTGAACATCAAGCCTATAGCCGTTTTCCATATCTAGTCTATTTCCTTAGGATAGATTTCCCCAAAATGGAATTACCAGATCAACAGGCATGAAGGTGTTCATGATTTTAATATAAAGATTGCTATAATATTTTCCAAAAATATTGCAATTTGCAGTGACACCAGTGGAAGTATTATGATTTAGTCTGCTAGCACAGATCATGAGAATCTGAACTTCAAAGTAATGTCTCACAATGGATGGTCCCTGGATCCGCAGTATTAACACAACCTGGGAATTTGTGAGAAATGTGTTTTTCTGGGCAGGCACAGACCTACTGAATCAAAAACTCTGGAGGTGGGGCCCAGCAATCTGTGTTTTAACAAGCCTCCCCAGGAAATTGTGATGCACACCCAAGTCTGAGAGTAACTGGTCTAAAAGCAATGACTGAACATAAGAACCACCTGGTGAGCTTCCTGTGAAGCCTGGGACACAGTCCGAGAAGTTCTGATTTAATTGTCTGGAGTGGGTGGGGCAAAGGCATTAGTATTTTTCAAAAGGTCCTCTCAAATGATACAAAGTACAGCCAGGACTGAGAACCACCAGCCTCAAGCAACGCTGATTGATCAGTAATTCTCAAATCTGCAGCACCTGGGAGCTTTTTAGATGTAAAAATTCTCAGGAGCCACCCTTGGAATGGGGTCCCAGAGTTTGTGTTTAACGAGCCACCCAGATGATGCCAATAGATGCTAAAGTTTGAGAACTACTTTTTGATGATCTCTTTGGATAAGGACAATGTCCAGTGTCTCAAATGCCTATAAAATATTATATTATATATTATATGTAACATATGTATAAGGGCTGTCCAAAAACAATCCAGCCATAAATACCCCTATTTTTCATATTACATTGCAGGGACTTTATGAACAGACCTCATATACATATATACATATATTATATTCCAGCCTATAATATATATTATACATATTCATAGTTGGAATCATAGCATTTACACATTTTTATTTAAATTTAAATCATATACTTTTCCATGGTGCCAACTTTCACAGCCATCATTTTTAATGACTATTCCATTATAGGTATGCACCATGATTTATTAAACTTATCACCCACTCTTAGGAATGTGTGTGTGTGTGTGTGTGTGTATACACACTTGTGCACATTCATGTATGTAAACTGACTGAAGAGTACATAAATACATGGATGTGGACAGATAGATACAGACAGAGAGAGATGTTGGTTAATTTCCTGGTTGGGGGAATGTTAAATGGTACTTCATTGATGGTTTTATCATATTTCTTTAATTACTAGTGAGACTAACCATGGTCCATATTTTTTTACCTATTGATTTCTTAGAATAATTACATTAAACATAGATAAAGTTTGGATGTTTTGATCTGTAGAATCTTATAAAAAAGGAATGGCTGATTATTAAATGACTAACATAAGAAGAAGGAGGCAAAACTTTTGTCTAAGTATAAAGAGAGACCAGAAGCATATGGAGAGACAGAAAAGTTATTTAAATACAATCACGACTTGGAGAATGACTAAGGAAAACACTGCACCTTAATTAACTGAGAACAGGAAGCTAATATTAGATGATACTGAAATGACAGATGACTTCATTTTCACTGCTCTTTTTTTTTTAACTTGGCCTTTGAGAGAAGGCTGATGAGGAATCCACAGCTGAGGCTTTGAGTGGAGCAGGTCGTCATGGACGCAGGACCTCTGAGGTGACCGGGACAGGCACAGCATCTTACCCCAGCTGGGGCAATTTCTAATTCAAACCATCACAGTCAAACAAAGTAAGAAAAGAACGAGGACTGGGGAGCGTGAAAGAATGGTAGGCTGAGAGTCAAGAGGAATGCCTGTCTTTTCATCTTCTGAAGACTTTGTTACATATTAAATTGTTGTTCAATACATTAAAAAGCATAAAACAAATGCTCATTAGGGACTCAATGGCTGTAGCCTGATTTCAAAATAGCAAACTGGCCAAAACTGAATATTTGTGTCTCTCCTAGTTGTTAGAACTGTCCTAAATAGACAAACTCTCAAAAGTTATTTACATTGTGATCATGTTAGCTGGGGAAAAGAAAGAGAGGGATCATATTGTTTGATTTCTCATTACTTTTCTTTCTTCTTCTCTCCCGCTCTCTCTCTCTCTTTCCCTCCTTCCCATCTTCCCTCCTTTCTAACTTACTTTGCAATCTTGACAAAAATATTGAAAAAAGAAAAGGAACATTCATCTATGACACTGAACATACCTGAAGAGTTCTTCATAACTTGGGTTCCTTGGCCCCTCAGTAGAAGCACAAATGCACTGTAAGAGATCTCTGAACATGTTAACGTTGGAAATATTGAGCTGTGTGCCAGTGTGTTGTGCATCCCTTTCTGAGCAGGGAGGTTGTTATGTATATCAGTATATCAGCTGATCAAAAACATCTGAGCATCAAGAAAAGTTACTAACTACTCGCCAGAAGAAAGTAACCTTTCTAGGGTTGAGTCTTCAGAGTACATTCAGGAGGTCAGTTCTAGAACGGGCGGAAAACAACATACTTGTAAGTACTGAACTGGAATGGTGAACTGCTGAGGTGTGTGGCTTGACATTGGATGGTGACAAACAGGCTGGGGTTTTCACACCTCATCCTTCCTCAACCACCAGGAAGGACATCTGAGGATGGCTAAACTCCTGGGGCTATTCCCTCCCTCTCTCAGTACTGCCTCTGTATACTACCAGAATCTGACATCCCCTACCCTCTGCCAAATAACCCTCAAGTTCAAGGACTACAATTAATTGGTCCCAAGTGGTCTAAACTGAAGTCATGGACACTGAGGGAGGGAGGGACAACACACAAAAGCTCCCAGATTTCCCCCTTTATTATGTTTATTCTGACAAGTAGCTAGAGCTGTGGTGTGATAAAGAGCATGGGCTGGAAATCATAAACGAAAGAAGAGAACTTACAACAAACACCAAAGAAAGACAAAGAATCACTAAAGAATATTATGAACAATTATATGCTAAGAAATTTAACAATCTAGAAGACATGGATACATTTCTAGAAGCATATAACCTTCCATTTAGGCTTACCTCCAACATTATTTCCAAATTATATGGAAATTAGACAAGTTATTTATCCATCTGAGCCTTGGTTTCCTCAACTATAAGAAAGGAACATCAAAAGTATTTCCCTTACAGAGTTAGAGGTTATATGGTATGGTAGGGATAAGTTTCCATCATCTCTAGCCTTTCCACATGTATTAGACACAAACCCCATCGCACCAGGATCTGCCCCAGCTAGCCAGGGGTCATGCCCAATGACCTCAAAGAAGCCATGGCAGGGGAGCACATCTTGAATGCCAAAATATAGTTCCATCTGGTCTCCAGGAAGATTTCTGAGCCTCTGTGGGTCTTAAAAACAACTACAGGCTGTTTAACTGTGGTCATTCAGCTTTTCCTTTGCATAAAGTACCTCTAGGACCTAGGCAACCATCCTCTAGCCGTCACACGACAGCAGTTCTGATACATATACATATATATATGAATGCCCCAATTATATTGTTGTACTTGGTGCTGAGAAAGCTGCTATTTCCAAATTCCTGAACTATTCTCTCATAGTGGATCACTTCACTTATTTGGGGAAGTGAGACAGCTAGTATCCAAGTTTAATTATAATTTAGTGCCTACGAAGAATCTACTTTTCCAAAACACCCAAGACTTGAGCTAACATAGTTTTAACTCGAAGACATCAAAACCAGATTACAAGAATCCTCGTATGAATGGCTGTTAGATTGGCAAAGCCAATTTAATTGAGAATGGAACAGATATTCTCCTGCATTTGCTATGCTCCACGGTTAGCTTGACCAAGGTCTAAAACTGCATCTTTGAAGACCGTGGCATTGCTGATGAAAATGACAGGAGTAGGAAACAGAGAAGAACGAAAGGATGATGTAAGTTTTATAAGTTGTATGAGTTTATTTAAAGTTGTATGGAGAGTTTATCTAATGTCTCACATGCTGCAGACATTTAAAAGGAAGGTTTGTTCAGATTGTTTTTTAACACTGAAATTGGTTGCCTAGCAACTGCTTCCTGCATTGCCTGATGTTGTTATGATTTCCACCTGCTGAAGAAAAACATCAATAAAATTATTTCTTTGCAAATCAGAAAAGTGGAGACATGAGTCAGTGACTCAAATGAATGTATGATACACTTGCCAGATTCCAAAGACTTTCGAAGACACATATGCATTTACTTGTTTAAAAACACAGATGCTATATTTTACAAAACGTACTTTAACAAAATTTAACAATAGCCCAGGCCTCCCAAAATGAGTCTTGTTTCAGCGTAGTATGCTGTGTGTTTCAGTATGCTTTCTGTTGAAACTGAAAATACAGAAACACTTCTATGTTCAGTTGCCTGTGTGATAAAATCTGACGGCTAATCCAAGAAGTCCTGCCATTCCCCCAGGCCTCCCACTGACACACAGGACCTGAAGCTACCACTCTTGGAGGTGGTCTCTGAGTTGAGGGTTTGTTTTCTGAAGACCCTGTTAATCCAATGTGCCACGTGGGAGGGCCAACATTTCAGCCCATTGTGATATGTGCCATCATCATGCTACATATTTGGGCTTGCAGATATAATGTCCAAGGGATTTATCTGCCTCATAAGGCAATTGAGCATAGCGAACATGCCCTAGTGGTGCTTCAGTCATAATTAAGCTCTCTAAATTGGCAAAGGCTGCTACATGCATTTTCCTCTTCCTCCATAGCTATAGAACCCCTAGTTTTTAGTTTGATACATTTCTCAGTCTCCCTTACCTAGATGTGACATTGTGCCTAATTTTCCCAAATAAGATGTAAGCACAAATATTGTGGGGTAATGGGCTTCCTATAAAACACTGATGGCAGATACTCTTTGCTTTTCTCTTTCTCTTTCTCCATCTAGCTCCTCAGAATAAAGATGTTATTGCTGGAGCTCCAGCAGCCACATCAGAACATGAGGTCAAGTGCCAAATGTAAGGATAGTGGAAAAAAGATCTGGAGATACTTAATCATGGTATAACTTCCAAAACCTCTTTGGAATGACTAAAGTAAGCCTCTCTTGTATTCAATGCACTGTTGCTTTGGGTTTTCTGTCTCATTTACCTGAACTTAAGCCTAATTATAACAGCCTTATACAATAAGGCAAAGCTTGATGGAGAGGCTATTAGCTTATTTCTCCCTTATAACTTTTAAAACAATAATACAAAGCAATACGCGTATAACCGAACTTCAGTAGCAACAAAGATATGGCCATTCCCTACTTTATGAACACCTGATCTATACCTATCCAATACTGTAAAAATTAGGTCTCAGAGGGGAAGTAAGACATCTAACCTGAGACCTAGGTTTCTTTCTTATGGAAGCGAAAAAGCCAGTAGTGATCATGGCTCTGGCACAGCAACCCAGGGGCAAGCTTTTGATATGACTGTGTTACTTTGGGGTTTTATGATCCCTTATAAATTATATAAAGTAGTTTCAAAGAGGCCACCGTTTGGGTAATTTAACTTGCCAGTTAACTTACTGATGAACATAGCTTAACCGCATCTTGAATTCATTTCCAGAACTGTTTTTCTAAATCACCTTGGGTGTTCATCATATACCAAAGACCTTTCTGAACCCAAGGATTAAGGACTCCCAGCTCTGCACTCAGATTCACTTCCAAGCTTTTCGAAGTTCCGACAGTTAATCACTATGAAGTCTTGGTGAGAGAAAATGCCATTCCTGGTACCCATATTCTCAAGCATAGTATGCAGGATTCAGGCTGTGGGACCTGGAGCCACCCTGCTCAGCTTCGGCATGCTTCTGCCCAGGGCAGGTTAGAAGCACTCCATGCCTCTGTTTTCTCACCTGTAAAAGGAAGGCGATAACCACACCTACTTCACAGAACTGTCATGAAGATCAAATGAGATAGGACATATAAATGTATAGAATCATGTAAGCGCTCAGTAAATCACAACCGTAATGAATATCTATCTCCTCCACTTAGCACAAGGGCAGGTGTGAGAGGGTTAAGAACAAATGAAAATGTGGGCACTGGTGGTGGGGCCAGGGGTGTATCTCCTGCAGTAACTTGTTCTAAGTTGGGCTAAACTTAAGTCCACAAGAGAGAAAAACAGGAAATTCAGGAGAGTTAGTAAGGCAAGAAAACGAATCTCTCTGCAGAGCTTAACGCCTTTGAACCATGAACCACTTTGCAGTCTGGAGAAGACCCTGGTCTCCTTCTCAGATGTATTCATAAACACAGAAAACAAAGTGCATAGGGTTACAAAGGAAGCTGATGGGATTGAAATACAGCAATTAAAATATTTTTCAAAGCCCAACTACGACTATGGAGTACCTGTGGTTCATTGTTAATACATTATGTAATAAATATTTAGCTATATTGAGTATATTCATTTTCTGTATTTTTGATGCTCTGGCCTTTGGGCCCTTGATCCTGGAAAGGCTGTCCCTACCAGGGCTAGCGAGTTCCCTAGAGATAGCAAGTTACTCCTCTGCAAGCACACCTTTGATTGACAAGCCAACCAATCCACAGCGTACACACCAACTATCTACTTTATCAATTCTCACACACCAAGCCAGTATTCTCCCTACACAAAATCACCCCAGGGCTGGATATAGGATAACTAGGGACCACCTCCATAGCCTAAAGCTTGCTGAAATTATTCAAACTATCCAATCCTAAATTTAATCTGCATACTTACCCGGTCTCACCCATTCTTCCCCTTGTAGAGCACACTAAAGGCTCTGAGCCACACTCTCCCCTCTCTCCTTCTGCCTCCTACCTGACCTGGGTGTTTCCCAATGCGGTCCTGTATGGTGTGGCATGCTTTCTATTTCTAGAGATCTGTGAGTGTCAACCTCTTCCTTTAAGACAACCATTTCTGGGTCTGCATGTCTTACCATACCTAATTTTTTTAAATCTCAGGTACAAATTTTAGAACACCAGCTGTGGATCTAATAACATTATCATTTCAACATAATGGTGAGTATAAATGATGCTTCAGAATATTTGCAATGGCTATAATATGATATGGATTTAATATGTGTGATTTCTTCAGTGACAAAGTCACAGGTACTGCCAATTCACTATAATTTTTTCCTACATTCATAACTGAAGAAAATATTTAATTTCAGACAGAGGCTAGTAAATATAAAAATGTATTTCTTCTAAGTTCACAAATCCCTCAATTCTATGATCTGTTGATCTTAAAGATAATAACCCCCGTAATCAGAGGTAACTTGTTTTGTACTGGTTATGAAACCAATGGCTCTCCAAAACTCAGGTCAAATTTGGGTTCTGACAGTTCACGAAACTTCCCTTCTAGACAACCACTACAGAAGGCAGGCTAATGACATCACTAAGAAGCGTCACTACCTCAAACACGCAACACTTCTTACCAATAACTTTAGAATCAGAAGGATACACAAGAGCCTAATAATGGTGGTTATGTGCATATGGGGCCACAGGAATGATGTAGATAGTAAAGAAGGATAGAAGGGAAATTGTACGCTTTTACCTTTATACACACCTATATCTATATCTACATCTACATCTACATCTACGTCTATATCTATAGACATATCTATAGACATATATTTGAACTAAGACCACATAAACATAACACCTATTCAAAAAATCTTTCAGAAAATGCCTCCATGGTTTTACTCACGCCTACTAATATGCTACAACGATTTCATTTACTCACTCTATCTAAAGATGTTTGCTTACACAGCAATATTGCCTAAGGCTTCTTCTGACCAGAGACATTATTAAATGTTTGTTTTTACTTAAAAAGATAAAGACAATCACCAGAAACAAGCCCATGCAGGACCAAGGAAAAAGATATAAACCCTGTACTCATACATTTTAAAGGGAGCTACTTACAAACACATTTATTTTGAGAAGACTACCACCACTTACAAAACGATCTGCTTGGTTGACCATACCACAGTTGATTATAATTACCCATGAGGGGACTGTTCACAGTGCAAATGATGTGTGACAAATTCCAAACCCTGAGCCAGCTTTCCTGAACAACAACTCTCCTCTCTTCATTTCTAATCCTCAATCTCCATCCCGCCTCTCCAACTAACTGTCCCACCATTGTGGGACATGCAAATCAAGTTCAACATTAGATTAAGAAAACACAATGAAAAGATGAGGCAGCACAGCACAAAACTGAATATAAGCAACTTTTGGGTTATCTGCTGCTTTGAAACACTGAGTCCATTGGTAAAAACAGCCAAATTAGGTTATAAAGATGTAAGAGAATGGAAAACAGACACTGGTGCCTTCTGGTAGCTGGGGTGGGAGGTGTCTTTGTATGTTACTAGTCCTGGGATGAACTCAAGAAACTTTCTTGTGTTTTTCATTGACTGTACTGGACTTTGCACTTTTGTTTCAGTGCTAGGCCCCTTTACTGCCTTCTAAGCCCAGCTCAGGGCCCCTGTCAATGCCCACTTCCTTCAGAAAGCCTTGCTTCTTCCCATTTCTGTGGATTCCTTAGATTGGCCATTTTGTTCATTTCTTATAAACACATGCAATCTGCTCAAGAAAATTAGAAGCTCCTCCAGAACAGAATCTAGTTTTGTCTTAGATTTCTCTCATTGCCAAAATCTGACACACAGCAGGGATTTAAGAAATATGTGATAAAAAAAATGTAGGGAATTAGATGAAACCAGGAGCCTATTGAAATGATCAAGAGTGCTAAATATGTATGTTTAAAAATGAGATGGCATTTGTTCAGTGTCTCTGGCATTCCTTTCAGGTACGTCTTAAGGCTACAGTTCAGTTTTCAAAATGGGTTGGGTAATTTTAACAATAGCCAGAAAAGCCAACTTGCACGACCTCACAGATAATCTACAATCACTTAGTAAATGTTCACTGAGTGCCAGTCTGGTGCTTGTACTGCTGTAAGCTGGGTGAAGTGAGTAATGCTATTTTAAAAGGCTACACATTAATGATCATTTTATTTTACCTAAAATACTAGTTGTTTTCTAGAATTTCAAATGATTTCATATGTTTAAAGCCTTCTACAATAATCCTTTACTTATTGTTTCTACAATAATCCTTTAAAAGGGGCCTATTAAAATTAACCTCAGTGACTACAATTTCATCATCGGTATTTATTTCCCATGTCAGAAGTTGAAATTAAAAACTATGGTGTTTTAAAATCTCCTGTCTTTATATCTTCTATAATACCAAAAAAAGACTACATGAAGACAGTGTTAATATTTTAAAAGTAGTGCATGTAGCCCTCTGTAAAGTTCTGGGGGTTATAACATAGGATCTATGTTAACTGTTTGGTGAGAAGAAGAGACATATTGGTTGCTGCCCTTCATTGAAGACCAGCCAGAAATATCATTTAGCAAAGATCACCACAGAAAACACACTCTTGTGCTCAATGCAGGGGATTTCTGCTTCATTTCTTACCCAGCTCTCAGTCTCAGCAGCCAGAAGAGGGAACTGTGGAGATGGGGAGAAAGAGGCGGGGGCGCCAGAGAGGCTGCAAGTGGGTGGAGAGACAGATATGAAGGAGAAAGTAAAATGGAAGAGAGGGAGAAATGGGGAGAGGGGAGAAGGGGGAGAGAGGACAGGACAGAAAATCAGAAGGAAAAGAAGAAATCTATGTATGTTTCAGAGGACAGCGAGTATTGAACATGGCCTCTGGCTACAGTTACAATACCAGGCAGCTGTGACTTCAATGCTAAATGACACCCTGACTAGATATGACCTGAATTCACAATAACTTCAGAGAGAGATTTTCCACCAAAGAGGCTTTGCTTGGAGCTACGAGAGATGTCAGACCTGAAAGGGCATCTTTGAGTTTTAAAAGGCCTTGCTCAAAGAGAGAGGTGAACCAAGCCACTAGAACTGCCAGGGCAGAGGAGGCCCCAAGAAGCTAATGGGGAAAGGGGTGGGGGGAGGCTCCCCCTGGACCCGCCAGGTACCTTGAGCAGCACAGAAATCTCCACGTCTGACAGAAGGCAGGGCTGATACAAACAAGGTTAGTTAGTCATAGTAACTAAAGTTAGAAATAATAAAAATTGATTCATGAATAATTTAAATAGTTTATTTTAAATAAAAGCATATCTATGTGCATTCATCTTCCATCTCTTGAAGAGTCAAAACCTTTCTTCGAGCATGTGTCCACTGACTGGAGTCCACCATGTTATATACCACTCCCACAATGCCACAGTGCAGATTTCTGGTTTAAGTTTCTTTAAAATGGAGCCCAAACTAATAAAATTGCAAAGCAATTTAAGTGTGAAATCTTTCTAATCATTTTTATTGTCCTTTCAATGTTACACGATCGTTTTGCTCACAATCAGCTTGACAATGTTGTGGTGGTGTTTCCTTCTTGCGGTGGTTGAGGTCTTTAGTTGCAAACAACAGAATTCATTAGGAGTGGTTCATAAAGAAAAGAATATTTGAATACTTACAGAATTTTGGGAGGAAGGAGATAAATAAGTAGGTTCAAACTAAACTTTTAGGAATTACATCACACAAAGTGAAATGGAAGAAGAGGAAGAAAGAGATCTCCTGAGATAGCTGCCACCACGGCCAACCCTAGACCACAACACACGGCAGATGCCCCATACCCAGCCCCACATCCATCAGTTACAGGTACACCTGATTGGTAGATCCTGGGTCACAAGAGAAGTGAAAATTTTAGATGAAGTGAAGGAATTGAAAAGATCTTATATAATCATGAAGGGCCAGATATCCACCATAAGCTTTAAATTAATTTTCATAAAAGTCAGCAAGTCTCCTTTCACACCTAGTTATCATTAGTTGATGGAATTCAACTGAATTACATAATTAGAAAAGTAAATACAACTAGAATACCATAAACATCGGTCAACGCCCTATCTCCAGTACCTAAAACCATATCTAGCACAGAGTAGATGGGCAACAAATATCTGTTAACTAAAAGAATGAACTGGAGTAAACAGAGACAGTAATCAGCATTCTTGGCAAGCACACAACTCAACCGGTTGTAGCAGACAGAAGTTCATATCTAGGATAACCCTGTATCTTCACTGCACTGTGGGCACCCATCAGAATATTACCTAGAAGGAATGGACGGTTTCAGTTTTTTGCAGAGTTAATTAAGGGAAAGTTGGCAAAGAGCTCTTTCACAGTAAGTTTTCTTAATCTGCTATTAAGGGATGCATGGTAATATTTCCGGAAAGGGATGTATCTAAGGATGCACGATAAGATTTTAATTTTATTTCTCCTTAGTTTATATCTAATTCTACATAATTTTCATAATGCCATCAAGTCATTATTGTATCTGACCTGCACAATATTCTGTGAAAAAGCAAGAAATCTATTTTACATTTGATTAAGCCATGTGGATCAATGCAAGTAAACAAATTGTAATATTTACACAGCTAAAAATTGGCAGAGCCAAAACAAACTCCCAGACCGTGCACTCCTAGTTTGGTATTCTCACCATCTCACTACCTAGATTACCCAAATTTACCTCTTCCATTTTACTTGGAAGTCTTTATTCATTCACGCTTTGCTTCATTTACTCATCCAATAGTATTTCCTAAGCACCTGGCTTGTCCCTGAACTGTGCCACATACTGGAGGTACAGAACTAAAAAGAAATGATGGGTAGAAGGAAGATATGCCAAACATTCTCTTTAAAAGAAAAAGTAAACATTTTATTAATATATTTTTAATGTTTTGATATAGAAAGCATTCTCAAATACTTCCCTGACTGTTAATCATTATTTTACCTTTTCATAGTGAATCAGGCTATTAATGTGACTTACTATTAAAGGATTTTCAAATAATTTCTTCAGGTATGACGTGTAAGTTCCATTTGCCTTTTCACAAAATGGCCCTGACAGCTCTCCAGAGATGTGTAATACACAGCATACTGCAGGAAAGATAAATCTTATTGAGCATTTCATGTTTTGTTTACAAATAAGTTATTCATTCACTTAATCTACTGTTGCATTTATCAGACTATGGTGTCATTATTTGTTTCTACTTCTATTTGCATTCATAGAGTGTGAATTGTGGGAGGGGGCAATCATTATGCCCAATTTTTCTTTGTGCTTCCCACCCCAATAATGAGGTCTTAGTAACTAATCAATAATTGTTTGTGGTAAGTCCATATAATACTGAAAAGCAAACATTACCCGCATGGTACAGGTAAGGCAATCGAGGTTCAGAGAGGTGAAAATCACACATTTAACAAATGTCTAAGCTAGTATTTAACCCCAGGTCTTTAATCTGCTTTACCTTTAATAATCTGTGGTCTCCCCTGGTCCAGACACCAGTAGCAGTGGGTCCCAAAGAGCTGCCTCTGACTTCCCGCACAACACAGAGGACCCTGAGAGAACCTGACTGTGGACATGGGGATCTTCAAGAAAGGAAGACAGTGGCGTCCAGTAGTCAGAATTAGCAGCCTCTTTCAGCTCAATAATTATTTCCCAGCACTACAACCCCCCTCCCCTGACTAAAGTCAACGTGATCTATTTCACAGACATCATGACTGAACAGCCTCCAGAAACAGGTTTGCCCCCTCTTCTGCCAGCAGGACCAGTGGTGACCATTTCCCTAAGCAGGTGGCAGGTGCTGGAGCAGGGATCACTGTTGTGCCCACTCTCTGATGCACCGGACGGTTTTGGTCACCAAAGTGAGCGTGGATACCCGTGGCTGGGAGGGGTGGTGGGAACACCTCGGGTCACAGAATTTGAATCTGAGGTTCGGAAGGAGTCTTAAAAATCCTCTAGTCTGACTCCCTCTGTTTTTTATTTGTTTGTAAGTGACTTGACGGGGCTTGCTCAGGGCCATGGCCACAGGAGAGGCTGCTCCACAGAAGAGGGACTGGGGAGACAGAAGGCAGGTGGGAGTGCAGCCAGAATAGCAGGTGGAAAGTAAGGAGACAAACACAGGCTGGACAGCACAAAGGGGGACGGGCTCCGAGAGAACACCCGTGGGTGGCAACAGCAATTCTGAAGACAGAGCTGAGTCAGTCAGAGCGAACTAGGAGGCACAGGCCTGGTGGGCTGGATCCAAGACATCCTGGCAGGAGACGCTCGCCTCAAAGCTCAGGGCAGGCATGTGTTTAAGGGCGAAGGGGCACATAGAGGGGGTGGGCGTGGGCTCCCCACACCACCAGGCTAAGATTATTGCTTCCAGGGAAGACGACCCTGCCCGTTGCCTTGGATTTGAGCAAACTTCTTGGTGGAAGGGAGGTTGTGACCCTTATAAAGGGTAAGGCTCTGGGGGTATCTGCCATCCAGTGTTGGGGTTGTCAAGAGAGGAAGTGGAAGGCAACACAGGGACTGAAACCCGGGCACTAATTCCGCCCCCTCCCCCTTCCCACAGAGCTTCCCCACCACTTTACTGCTTCATTGGAAAAGCCTGACAGAGGGCACGCGGGAGAGCAGGGGCGGGGCCGGCGGCTATATTCCTCTGAAAGCAGAAATACAGAACACCGTAGGGATGACGCACGTGACTCCCCCTGACCCCTAAAAACTGACTAGGACCGAAGGCGGGGAAGGAGCCGTAAGACAGTGAGAATGTGCTTAGAAAGAGGCCTCCGAAGTCACAGCTCAGGGTGGGTCTGCCTAATAGTCACTCAATCATTCCAAATTGGCCGCTACAACAAACGTTCACCGCTTAGTTACCATGCACTGGGCATTGCAGAGATGAGTAAGAAGCAGTTTCTTACCCTCAACATACAGAAGCACAGCACTCTGCGTGGGGCTGAGGATGGGGGTCAAAGGGGCAGGGACAATGCAAAATATGCTATGGTGCCCAATACATTCCCTTCGGCCCTCACTGCTCCATGCATGTCTATGTGTCCTAGTGCATGCACCTGCCATTCTCCACCAGTCTTCTTCTCATAGCCTTGTGCAGACCAGAACTGACTGGGGTTCAAGTGCCTCCTGGAGCAGCCCCCAGCCAGCACTGGCTGGGAACTAGAGGGTTGTACTTGCTTCTCCCCAGTGGCCTACCTCTGCACTGCCTCTTCGTTTCCCAGCAAGTTGCAGCCTCCGTTGCTCACAGTAAACTGCTTATAACACCAGCTGCACTGGCTTCCTTCACTTCCCTATCTCGCTCATCCACTTTCCTACCAGTACTTCCTGGAATCACCTCCCAAAACAATACCTGCACACAAGTCCCTAGCTCAGGGCTTGTGTCTGGGGAAACTCTCCAACACAGGCAATTAGCAACCAGTTCTGAAGAAGAAATGAGTACTAACTGAAGTCCAAAGGGTGAGGAGGTGGGTCTCTGCAGGGAGAGTGGGCTGTTACTGGGTGGGACATGCTGCCCTGTGACAAAGGTGACATGTGCAAGGAAAAGAGACAAAGCAAATCTTCCTGGTGAATAAAGAACTTAAAGCACTTTGGACCGGCTGGGACCTAAAGGAGTGCGGGGCTGAGGAGAGATGACTTTGTAGAAATAGAGGGGGACACGTCGACCTGACCTAGGAGGCCTCCCTCAAGAGCCTTGTTTTTCTGCTGGAGGTTGCAAACAAAGACTCAAAAATTGGTGTCAAATGGGACATAAGAACCATAGAATCAGCAGAGTAAATCCCTTCAATCCAATTTACTTGAGTTAAAATTGCATTGAATGAAAATAAAGGTCAGCTCTAGTCTGCCGAACAATGCTTCCACCAGGAGACTATGTTGAGATTTTTCAAAAGTTGAGTCAAAAGGAAGAACACTTTCTCACTACTATTACATTCCCATTTTAGTTCTCTATTTTCTCTTTTACCTGGAGGACTCTTAGAATTAGCCCCCAAACAGTCTCTTAGTGTTCAATGTTTTGCAAATACAACCCCACCCAGTAGCACCCAAGACCAATCAGGAATAGGGGGGGAAAGTTCTATTTTCAAAATGCCAACAAAAAAGACACTGCCTGTGAAACTGCTCGAGTCTAATATCTGAAAGAGCTACCATTGGTATGAATAATTCAGAAACAGCTCCAGACAAATGATCCTGGGATTATATGGAAATAGAAGAATCTCCGGAGTCTGCTGCTTCTTTTATTAAAGCCTGGTTCACACTGAACGCTGTTTTCTCTGGGGTTATTTCTACTACAAATGAGCAGTCAGTAAGGCAGAATCTCTCCACGACTGTGCCGACATGGGAGCCAGAAGAGAAGTCATTTTGATCTTCTATTCATTTTTACCCTGTAAATTATTAACTAATGTGGATTGGGTAAAAATTAAAAGTAAGCAAATTAGTCTTCATTTGTTTATTTTAATTATTTAGTGGGCTCACAAGCTTCATTATAAACCATTCAGGAGGATGAATCTTGCCCTAAATATTTGTGTCTGGTACACAGATCTGACACAATTAGCCCCAGAGGTGTCATCCACACATTAAATAAAACAGGGCTTTGGTGGCCCAGATGATACGGCTGACATCAGGGCCCATCCTGACTTTGTTCACTATGGCATTGCTGTCAAAATGTGTCCATGCAGTGTAAACGCGTAGGTGCTGTGCATTTGAATTTCCCTGAAAGCTGAAATTTTACTTAACCTTTGAAATTATTCATTTCAAATAAAAGCACTTGTAAGAAAAACTTCTCTTTTATAATCACATTTGGTTCTCAATGTGTTAATAAAGCCATTAGGTAGAGGTGATTTTGCAATGTCAAAAAGAATGACTTTGACAGCGAGGGAGTCCTCGATGAAAAATTTCACTACCATTAGGGTAAACAGGACTTCTCAGTTTCAATACATTTAAGTTAATAGATCACTGTACTGGAAACAATACTGATCAAATGAGACTGGATATTTAGGCGTATGTCTTACAGATATTCTTGAGAATATCTCAAATGAAGTTTTCACTTTGTGCATGAAATAAACAAATTGAGAACTGACACTGGGAAAATGTATCAAGAATATCCATTTATTACTCATGCCAATAAACAAGTTCATTATTTAATACCTGATTTTTCAAAATATTCAACATGATAACATAATTGTGTGAGAAAATTGGGGCAAAGGGAAAATGAGGATGGAAAATATAAAGGGATCATAAGATCTTGTCCAAGGCCTCAAACTTGGCTGTGATATTCCAAGTAGCCAAAAATAAATAGGAAAACAATTTTAAGATTAGTGAGTCATAAGATTCACAGAACCCATAGGAAATAAGAACGATAAGTGAAGAATAAAGTAAATATGAAAATACAGCCAGGTAATCTAACCTTCCTACAGTCAGATACCATTCAATTTTAGTTCAACAAATGAACATACCCAAATGTACACCATACGATTCCTTAGCGGTGCTCAAGCTCTACCTTGTATGTATCTGAATCACCTGGAGGGCTTGGACAGCAGAGCTTCTTGGGTCCCACGCCCAGGGGCTGAGGATGCTGCTGGCTTGGGCCACATTTTGAGGACCCATGGTATAAACAGATTTCACAATTTAACAGTACTCTCACTATGGTTCACATTCATAGAAACTTTATGTCATACCCTTTTGATTAATAGTAAGTTTGAAAGAGAGATTCAGATATAAAACTTATGTAGACAAGACACATACAGAATTCATATATTGGCTATCTTGGAATAAACCAAGACAACCGATAAAAAATTTAATAACAGTAATTATTTTGTAACATCATTATGTTACTTCCCTCTTCTTAACCCCCCTCCCCCACCCTTCGACCTAACCTTCACCAAAAAGACAGAAAAGTTGCTGAAGGTTTCACTGAGATTTTTCTAAGGTCACCAAGTCAGTCTGCAGGATGTTTCAGGATCTAGGTCCAGATCAGTTCCCTAAGAAGAGCATAACATTCTGAGAAGGACAAATAAATAGGTAAAATTAATACCTTCTCTTTGGAGGTCCTGTATTTTATGTCCCCAAGTGAGGACACAGCCCATTGTTTCATCCCATGATACCATGAGGAAGGGGAGGAGCAAAGGTGGTGACTGCTAATCATGCGCTTGGCTCCCCCTGATCACACCTTTCACAGCCTGCTGCCAATGACAGTCTTTTTACCTTACTGAACATTTTAAACTCAGTCCAAATTCCAGGAGCAAATAAATAAATCACACCCGTTTCCACTAAACAGGTGCTTCTATACATTCTCCTACCCTTAAATGAAAGGAACTCAAATGGAACCTCATTTTGCAATGAATGCTTTCTTGACTCCGATAAAATTAACATAAATTCTACATTGACATATTAAAGGGAAATGACACAAACTTGAAAAATAAATAGAATTTTCTCAAGAATAAATCCTGGCATTAAATGAGGAGTATGACTTAATTCATAAATGTTAAAAAGCTGTGAAAAACAAGGATACAGACTTTGTTCATTTAATAACTGACATTGATTTTAATTATTTATGATAATTCTTCAAAGTGTAATTTTAATCGTAATGAAGTCTTAGGAAGCTGAGCCCACCTAACAGCCCCTGCCTATTTATTCTTGACTGGAAAATGTGATGTAATCTAAAAGATCCTCAAGAAATTATACAGCTTACGAATTAATGAAAGGAGAATTCACATATTTCCTTTATGTTTGAGGCTTTTATTTACACACCTCAACATATATTTTAAACCATCATGTCCTTTCCAATTCTAATATCATGCTCTCAGAACATGTGTTGGTTTAGAGGTTGTTTTGTCCTGACAAATGAGAAATTTAAAGTTCCTAGAAGTTAAGGGAGTTGTCCAAGTTTAAACAGAGTGTCAGAGGCTTGGAACACGACTGTACTATCGACGCTTGCACACACTGTCAACAGCACCAATCCCATGTTGGGCAGGGTTAAGTGGAGGCTGTCTCATGAAGTGAAGGAGTGGAACTCACCTCCCTTAATTCTTTCATAGAACTGAAATCCAAGCCTTAGGGCTACAATTGGGAACAAAGACTCAGAAAACAGTGACTAGAGGTGTAAAAGGAGTAGTTGTACCCCACTTGGCATTCTATTCTATTTTATTCACACTGCCTCCTCCTGTTTATCACACTTTGATTTTGAGCACCTCCAAATGTTTATTTCTAAAGCCTCCCCAACCTCACCTCGATTTGTCTCAGCTTCAACCTACGGCCAATACCACGTCCAGTTGAGCCCTTGCCCTCCAAAGGCCAGTAATGTAAGTGAATCGAAGAGGGTTTCTACAAACATCATCAGTCTCCAAGGCCAACGTAATCGACTCTTTCAAATCACTATTGCATGCATGTCCCTCACGTTCTTCTTCCCTGCATCCAACCTCCGTGTGCCTATCAGGATCCCACTTGCCCTTAATTTTCTGCCAGATATCTCCTTCATGTAACCTACCTTGAGATAGAAATAGCTACTCAAGGACTCTGATGATTATATTCCGCATTAGGGTGATTATGGGTCTAAACTCTTTACCTTATCCCTAGTTACAATCACTTCAAGGATAGATTCTGTTCAGCTGTGCATCCCACATCGACCTTCTTATTGCCTTGCAGGTAATTAATGCCCAATATATATCTTTTACATTTATTAATATTTATCAACTATATATGTTACGTGTGTGTGTGTGTGTGTGTGTGTGTGTGTGTATGAAAGAGCAGATGGAAAGCTGGAGATATGAATAAATAAATGAACAAGCACATAAAAATGGATTTATGCATCTACTTTCCCCCCAGATGTCTTACTCCTGTAATTTTAAAAAACATATTTAATAAAGCATAACCTTGAGAACTATTTCAGGAATCAAAATATTTCCTGTCACAAAAATTTCTTTTACAATTCACATTTACTATTCCTGTTCCTAGAGAAAAAAATCTTTGGAAACGTGTAAGGCAACTTACAATACATGGTGCTACCCATGTAACAAAAACACTTTATTGCTCCTTCTCAAATGTGAATAGACGGTGACCACTACGGGTGAATTAATAGCAAATTGAAAAGACATGGCTGACTCCACCTTCTGAGTAGAGATGGGCCATAAATGTCCCCCAGAGCCCTGCATGCCTTTTCCTCAGTCGGACCAGCTTCTCCACCATTCTCTTCAACACACCCTTCCCTTTTTATTTTTCTGTCTTTATTGGTAGAAAAAGCACCATAGCAACAATCTGAAATAAATCAATTTAGCTACCATTTTCTGGATGTTACAGCCTTGTTCAGAGGTCAGATTTCAAAGAAAGCAAAAGACTGAAGCTCCTGACAGATGAAGGAGGCAGAATTTTCTGCTAACCTGAATAACACCTATGAATGGAACCAGGAGGTGATCTCATCGCTTCAAGTACAGAGTGAGACAGCTGCCAAAAAAAAAAGGGAAGGAAGATGATCACTCAGATTTCCTTTTACAGAGACTTTTAATCTACTATGAGCAGTGCTAGAAGAAAAGGTGGAAACAACTTAAGCAAATTAAAAGAGTAGGAACATTTTCCTTATTTGAAATAAGGCCATTTGTTTCTTCATATCCAATTCTTTAAGGATAAAGAATTTCCTTTAATGATGAGTCATTAATTTATTTTCTCCAGTAGGTAGTGCTTTTTCTACCCAAAGAAGATACTAAGATCTTGAACAGTTTTACCCATTGTACACTATGATTCCAGATACAAAAAGAAGTGTGTGTGTGTGTGTGTGTGTGTGTGTGTGTGTGTGCAGGTAGGTTATAGCAGAAAGGCTGAAAAATAGACCAGAAGTCAAGAGATCAGGGGATTTTTTTTGTGGCTCAGTCATTATTGTGACCAGGAACAGGTCATGTAGCATTTCTGATCCTCAATTTTTTCATCACTGAAATAAGACTAATGATGCTTCTCAGTTTACCTTACAGGGTCACTGCAAAGACTCATGAGACAATGTGCATGAAAGGGTTTGTCCATCATAACATTACTCCATCTGTGGTCAATATCAGAAATCATTACGATTCCTAAATCATGCCACAGGTTTACTAGCTGTTCTATAGTTGCATACAAAAAACCTTCAAATCTAGTGTGATTGCACATAACTGAAAACTCTCCAGACAACTATTTTACATAACCATAGTGAGAGTGAAGGCTCAAGAGGCTTGGGTTCTAGTCCCAGATCTGCAAGGGAATAAATGTGCAAGTCTCTGTGGGACACTTCACTAATTTCTTCCCTGACACCGATTATACCTCCTGACTCCAACAGTCCTGTAGAGCACAGTAAGAATTGATTGGCTAGAATTTTGAAGTAAACACTTGCTTCTACTTATTTTGGAGTTAATTATTAAGTTTTCTCAATAGCCAGTGTATAGGTATGACTGTATAAATTTGTCGGGTAATACATATAATAGCTTAGCCAACACAGTTTGTGCAGATGTGATTAAATCTTGTGTTTCACAGAAATCATTTTGGGTACAATGATGACAAACATATGGCCACTTAAATTACATATATATTGTAATTTAATATTATATATATATTACATATATATATATTACATATATATATATATATATATATATATACACACACACACACACACACACACACACACACACACACATACACATATATATGATCATAGAAGCCTCTTGGGCTGTATGTCTATAACTTTTAAAAACTTTGTTGTAATGAACCAATTATTAGGACTATAAAAAGGCTCAATTGCACATAAGAAAGTCAATATTACAAATTTCTGGTCATCATTTGGCAATACAATCCAAAGACAAAATAAAATAAAAATGTTATCCCCTCAATGCTTGGCCTCTAGGTGACAACCTGTCCTCTAGAATTTCTCATCACCAGTATCTAAACAACACAGCCTTCCCACAGATAGCCCTTGGGGCCATGGGTGTCTACTGGAAAGAACACAAGATCCCATGTTCTCCTGCAAGTACTAGCATGTGGGTTTCACCTCCAAACAATCCTTGGGAACTTTTGGGAAATAGATTGAACCATGATCAATTCAATTGACAGTCATAGATTTTTGACTAAGACTGAAAACTAAAAATCAAAATTGAGTCAAATACTTACCCTTCATTTTGAGGAACAGTGACAAGTAGCTGCTTGGAGGAAACAATAACAACATAGACTCTACAGAGGCATGAATGGTGAGGAGTCTGCAAAATGCACAGTAACTAATGACTCCATGCCAAACCAACTGAAAAATAGATGGACTAAAGGAGGACATTAATCCTTTATTTTTACTTCATTGAGCAACAACAAAGAGTTACAACTGGAGCTGATTAAACTATATGCACTCCAAGTAATCAAAGGGCCATGGGACATATTTTAATATGTCATCACAAACAACTAGTTCCACAAAAGCAGATAAATTCTTAACTTCATATATAACTATGACCTAAGTGTAGAGTACATCTGAGTAATTCTAGCAGCATCTATCACAGTGCTTTGTGTATAGTACGGTACTTAGCTGATTTGGAAGAAAAATATGACTTTGGTTAATAATTTATTTATCAAAATCAGATATCTAGTTTGTAAAGAGAATTTATTTAAATATTAACTTTCCATTTTAATTACCTGAAAAGATTTACTATATTTTAACAATATTTGAAGAGAATTTCTTCTGCTCTCTTGGTTAGAAATTTCTCAAAGCAATCATGGGCTCTATAGAAAACTATATAAGCAATTCCTTTGCCTTATTTATAGTCATAATTACAAGTGGAATTCTTCTTGATTGTCAAAATTCTAAAGAGCAATCTTATTATTCTAATAAGCAGTTCCATCTTTACTGGCTTACAGCTCTTCAATGGTTTCTCATCAATCTTAGTATATAGATTAAAATCCTTAATATGACCTACCAGGTCCTATGGGATCTGTCTCTGCCCACCTCTCCAATATCAGTATCCACCCCAGCTCTTGATTTGGTGCCCTTAAGCCTTCCTGGACTTCCAAGAATCTCACCCTGATGCTGCTCAAGCTCTCCCTTCTTCATAGGATCTTCTCTCCCACATTCCCTTTTGCCTAATTTATCCCTAATATGTATACTTTGTTTGATCCTGTTTTAAACACAATTTCCTCACAGATGCCTTCCTAGAACCCCTAGATGAGATTTGGTCCCCGTTAAGGGGCAGTCCTTCCTGGTCCTCTTGTGTTTCTATGTATCTCACTGAATGGATCAAGATTACACAGTGCTGACCACCACTCTTTCACCCAGGCCATTCCTCAGGATTGTTTATGCAGCTGGAAATCTTGAAAGGTGAGGTAGTACATGCCTCCAGACAGAAAGCAGGTTTGCTTACTGCTTGTTATAAAAAGAAACCTTGGGTTTCTCAGCTGCAGAACAAATTCACTGGGTACATAGCATACATCTGAGCCACCATGACACCTCCTGGAACTTGAGGGCAATGCCACTCTGCTGATGCTCATGTTGTTTAGTATGCCATGAGTAATAGGCTGTTTTGCTCTGATTCATTAAGTCTGAGTCTACTTTAGGCAGCTATGGGATGATAACAAGTCTATTCCTTGTCATTCTCTATGAGATTGGGTATTCCTTGACAGTTCGCTATTATTCTTTCCCATGGCACCAGGCATCTCTTCTTCACATGTAGTAAAATGGTCATTTGATTGATATCTACATTCTTAGGCAGACTAAGATGAGGCCAGGGACTCTATTTTATTTATTATTTTATCTTCAACCTCTGGCACTTCATGTGTACTCAATATATATGTGCTGGTTGAATGGATGAGTTGGATGAAGATGATAGAAAACACTAAGTGTCTGCATGGGCATGTGTTTCATGCATGTTATCACATCAAATCTATGAGTAATGTTATGGGTTGAATTATGTACTCCCCCCAAAATAGGTTGAAACCCTAACTCCTAGAACCTATGAATATAACTTTATTTGGGAATGGCATCTTCAAAGAAGTAATCAAGTTGAAATGAAGTTATACTGAATTAGGGTGAACCCTAATCCAATATGATGTGTGTTTTTACAAAAAGAAGAAGAGGAAAGAAACCTATACATAAAGGTAGAACACCATGCTATGACAAAGGCAAAGTTGGAAGTACTACTACAGCAAGCCAAAACATGCCAAAGATTTCAAGCAAACCACCAGAAGCTAAGAAGAGGAAAGGGAGGATTGTTCCCTACAGGTTTCAGGGGCTCTGCTGACATTTTGATTTCAGACATCCAGCCTTCAGAAGTGTGAAAGAATAAATATCCCATGTTTGAAGCCACTCAGTGTGTGGTACTTCGTTATGGTAGCCCAGGAAACTGATACAGGTAGGTACTGTCTTTCTCATTTTACAATAAAAAACTGAGGCACAGGGTTATAAAACAACATGCCTAATATTTCACAGTCAGTGTGTGACAGAGTCAAGAAAGAAATTCAAGCACTTTCATTCCACAGCCTGCACTCAGAACCCCTATATAATCCTGCCCCTGTGTTGAACTCTTTCTTTCACATCCCATGCTTTGTTCTTAGGTGTCTCTATGGAAACTACCTAATGATTGAGCACAATGGACATGTGACAAATTTAAAAAGGGTGATCATACCTTACATCCAGTACCATTCAAAAAGTGAAGACATTAGAGGTTTGTAACAAGTGTATGGCCCACAGACCTCTGCACACAGCCTCTCTATTGCAGTCTGTCCACAACTGTTCATCTCTTGGCCTTCCTTTCCTGCTCCTGGGGTTGCTGGGCAATGGAAGAGTCACTAGACTTAGAGTCAGAAGACCTTTGTCATTCCTTTTTAAAAATTTTACCGTGAAACTGTTTTCTGTGATACTATAAATGGTGGATACTTATCACTATAGATTTGTCAAAACTCATAAAATGTACACCACCAAGCATGGATTCTAATGTAACCTACAGGCTCTGGGGGATAATGACGTGTCAGTATAGGTTCATCAAGTGTGACAAATGCACCACTCAGGTAGGCTGTTGACAGCGAGGGAAGCTATGGGTGTGCTGGCAAGGGTAGGGGAAATATACTTTCCATCCAATTGCGCTGTGAACCTAAAACTGCTCTAAAAGATAAAGTCTATAAAGATGCTCAACATCACCAATTACCCGAGAAATGCAAATTAAAACCACAATGAGATATCACCTCATACCTGTTAGGATGACGATCATCAATAAATCAATAAACAAGTGTTGGTGAGAATGTAGAGAAAAGGATACCCTTGTGCACTGTTGGTGGGATTGCCCATTGGTGCAGCCACTATGGAAAACAGTATAGAAATTCCTTAGAAAATTAAAAGTGCAACTACCTATGACCCAGCAGTTTTACTTCTGGGTATTTATCAGAAAAAAAATCCAAAACACTAATTCAAAAAGATATGTACACTCCTATGTTCACTGCAGTGCTGTTTATAATAGCCGAGATATGGAAGCAACCTAAGTGCCCATCAATAGATGATGTATAAAGAAGATGTGGTACATACATACAGTGGAATACTACTCAGCCAGAAGAAGAATGAAATCTTACCGTTGCGACAACATCATGGACCTAGAGGGTATAATGCTAAATGAAATAAGCCAGACTGAGAAAGACAAATACATGTGAAATCTAAAGAACAAAGTAAATGAACCAGCAAGACAGAAACAGATTCATAGGTACAGAGAACAAACTGATGGTTGCCACAGGGGCATGGGGTTGGGACAAAAAGGTGAAGGGATGCAGAAATAGAAATTGTAGTTACAAAACAGTCATGGGATGTAGAGTACAACACAGAGAATACAGTCAATAATCCTGCAACGGCTATGCACACTGCCAGGTGGGGACTAGACTAGCCAGGACGATCACTGCATAAATTATGTAAAGGTCTAACTACTATACTACACACCTGAAACTAATATGAAATAATATTGAATTCCAACTGTAACTGAAAAAACATACATTTTTTAAAAGATGTATTTCTTTAAATGTTTAATTAATATCCTACCGTTTTTTAAAAAGTGACTTTAGGATGTTCAGTCAGAGGACCTGGGTTTTGATTTGAGCTCTGGTCATCACTGGTGCGGCAGTTTTGGGCACATGTCTATGAAGTGATATCATATCATATCATATATAATTTTTTTCATTAGTAAAATGAGCCTAATACTGCATTCTATATCTAATCTTCACACAGTCTGTGACACAGATGTAGGAGAGCAGTGAGTGCAGGGCCTGGACCATAGTTCTCAACAAATACTGGTCCAAGGCCTGCCGCATTGGCAGTCCCTAAAGTAGAGGTGAGCGTGTGAAGCAGATCTTCCTGTTGAACTGCCCTCCCAGCGTGTATTGTGTATCGCTGCCCACTGCTGCTGGGTTCCTGGGCTCCTCAGCAAGCCCTAGGACAGTTCTCCTGCTGGTCTTGACAGCAATTGTCCCAGCAGTTGACAACCTGTGAGCCCCAGGCTGCTGAGTGGGGGTTAGCCAGCCACGCAGGACTTCGGCAAGCAGACTTCCGCCTGCGGGGCAGAGCAGTGAGCCAGACCACATGAAAGGGGATCATTTAGCAGCTTGACTGTAACTATGTGTGGAAACAACTCCAGTAAAAAAGAAACTGTCCATGACACAGGAGTGAGAAGTTGGGATGCGTCCAAGTCACAGTTTCACAGTGAAAGAGCTACTACTATGCCATTACACAAAATACGCTTTCCCAAGTAAAGCTGTTTTCAACTTTACTATAGTTCTAGTAAAAATAAAATAAACACAAAAGTTTATTTATTTATTAATATTGTTACTTCAGGGCCAAAGTGTTGAAAGGAGTAACTTAGGACCCACTTTTTCATCGATTTGTCTGTTAAATAAAACTGCAACATTCTTACTAAGCAGAACCCCAGAAAGGAAGCATGTTCCTTAATTTCTTACCTTTCCCTCACTCAGGAAATTCCATTTTATAAAGATATGAATGCAAATGTAGAAGTTTACTTAAATGTTGGTTTGGCTCCTTAAGGAAATAAGGCATTATTTCAAAGCATAAGAGAAAAGAAAATTGTTCAATTCTAGGCTGAGTGACAAATAAGTCCCACATCTTGTTTTCAGGATCTCATTGTTAGAAGCAAGTAACTGCTTTTCATATAAAAATCAATCACTGTTTTATGAAGAAATCCCCAAATTACTTCTTACTAACGAGCAGTACAAATAAATATGAATAGGAAATCAAGTATGAAATATCAGGCCAAGAGTATCAATTAAAAACATAAAAGGGAATAGTCTCACCTGAAAGCATTGGAACACACCTACCAGGTAATTCAGATGCCAGCTGTGAAGGAATATAACATGAACATAAACATCCCACTCAATTAAATAATGCACACATGCAACCTCAACACGGGGCCCATATTAATGACCAGTCTCTCCTCATTCACGTATTGGTTAAGTCCAAGCCAGTACCAGAATCCAATTATCTAAGATTTAAGTCAATACAGGTAGGTCATAAGTGCACACTGAGTATATAGAACAAAGGTTTTATTTTGGAAAAAAATATGTTTTAAAAGCATGAAATTTGGGTAGATGAACCAACGCTTGAATTCTGATTTTTACTATTATTAACTAAAAACCCTCGGGTAAGTTACACAATCTTGTTAAATTTCAGAGGTTTTCACCTATTAAAAAGAATAATAGTAGCATTGACTCCAATGTGTTATTAGGAGAATAAAGTTTCTTATGAGGAGGGTCAATGCCTGACAGGTTTCTGGGAATGTGTGGGAGACCCTTCCCTCCTGCCTTGGCTCCCCTAATGACATCTCAGTGAAAATATTCACATCAATCCTCTGCCTGCAAGAGGAGGCGGGAAAATCCAGATCCCACTCCTTCTGACAAAACTGGGCCTCGAGCTGCCCTGCATGTACTGGAGGACAGAGAAAGGTCACTGAGCACCTCGGAACCTCTGTCTTTTTAAGTGTGAACTGAGGATTATAATTACATTGACTTCCCACAACTTGGGGGGAACCTATTAAATGAAATGATATTTAAGACATTAATCTCCAAATTTCAAAGAACTGTGAAAATATTGTGACGCTCTCTCTCTCCCTGTCTGGGTTATGTTGAAATGATAAAAAAAATCTTATGCCCATTTGTTTTGATTTAAAATTTTTTCTTTTCAAAATCTTGTAAGGTTCACAAAAACCTTATTTGTTTTTTCTAGATTTATTATACTTTTCATATTGAGAGCATGAGAGATTAAAAAAATAGGCCTTTTAAAGCAGAGTCATTTGTTATTGATTTTAGAGTCATGTAATTTAAAAAAGAGGTAATAACAAGCTCACAACTTAATCCAGAGATATCAGGTATATGGTCTTGGAGCTTGAATTAAATGGACCACTCCCCTGCCCCTGCAAATCCATATGTTGAAACCTAGCCCCCAGTGTGATAGTATTGGAAGTGGAGCCTTGAGGTGGTGATTAGGTCACAAGGATGGAGCCCTCATGAATGGGATTAGTGCCCTCACAGAAGTCTGAGAGAGCCCCCCGGCCCCTTGCACTGTGGGAGGAGGCACAGAGAAGGCAGCTGGCAATGAGTAAGCGAGCTGGCACTGAATCTACCAGCACCATGAACTTCGACACCCTATCCTCCAGAACTGTAAGTAGTAAAGGTTTGTTATTTATTGGCATTTTGTTATAGAAGCCTAATGGACTAAGTCATAACTATAGAACAGCTAGAAATATAGAATGATTTCCTAAATGCAACTAAAATGCTGAAGAGGAGATGCGGCTCCCAACTTGCTTTGTGTTTTTAAAGGCATCATTGTCCTATGATGAATTGGATAGAAATCCAAAAATTCAAGGTAGAAGTTCCAAAGACAGATCTTTAGGTATTGCTCATAGACTGCTACATGAAGTGTAAAGGTCAGACCACCCGGCAGTGAAGTGTTCTTTAATGCTTTTTGTAACTTCACTCAGAAAGAAGTATGAAGGTCACATCAGTATCTATTGCATTATTTTTCAACAACAAGTAAACATGTTCATGTGAAGGATTTTCTAAAGCTTACTGAATTCCTTAGTACCAGGGGGTGCTGGCATCATCTGACACAAAAACATTCTGAGTATTTGTGCTATTAATTCATACCATGCTGAAGACCTCTTGACAGCTTGATGGTAATAACACCTGAAGTTAATTCATAGTCCTGCCCTGTCCTTCTTGGATCAAATGAATCTTTTACCTCAGATGAAATATTCACATTTTTGCCCATAAAAATAGCACCAAAACGCTCTCTGAGGGGAGCATACTCAGAGCTCCATAAACAAAAACCAGATGCAGCCATGAAAAATGTCAAATGCAATCTCCAGTGGAATTTTTCCAACAGAGACACAGCTATTTACTGCTGTGGTTCTGTGATTGGAGAGGGTTCCTCAACTTTTGTAGACTGTATTGCCTTATCTATAAAATGAGAACATTGTCTTAGCTTGGGAGGCTTTACTAAGATACCCAATCACTTTACCAATAAAAAGATTTTATTCTGATGAGTCACATGCTGATGAAGTCAGACAGTCCATGAAGCAAAGTGGTAAAATACAGACGCTGAAGTCGGGGTACTTGGGTTTAAATGCTCATTCCTGTCACTTAATGGTGCTATTACCTTGAGCAATCTGCTCAACTACTCTGTGCCTTAGTTTTCCCTAGTTTTCCCATCTGTAAATGAAGATAGTAACAGTACCTCCACAGGGCTCTATAAGAATTGAATGAGTTATTATTAGAAAAGCACCTAGAGCAGTATGTGAATCATGTTAAGCTCTGCATAAATGTTCAATTAATAAACCATTGATTATTGTCCTTTTACTCAAAGGTGCTTCCAATTAAGTTTTTCCAAAATACAGTTGGACACAAGTTCATGGCTGCCAAAAGTTTCCATGGGCCAGAAAGTGCTAGCTAAATTTCCCCCTTCTTCCTAGCCACATCAATCACATTTCCCAGACTCTTTTGTATGTGGGTATGGCCAATGAAAGTGAGAATGGACTGGCACAACTCCAAGCTTAGCCCATAAAACCTTCTATATGCAACTTCCTACTCCTTCCATGGCTTTATGCAGGTAAACATAGTGATGGAGGAAGCTGTGTGTTAAAGATGTCAGAGCCACAAGATGGGAAGAGCCTAGGTCCCAGCATCACTGCATCTGTGGGAGAGCTGCCTGACCAGAACTGCCTGTTGTGTCAATAAGAAATCAATTTGTACTGTGTTAAGCTCCTGAGATTTTGTTTCAGTAGCGAGCAATGCTGTCTTAACCACACAGTCCAGTACTTCCTGCATGGGGCTGCATACTGAGTAAGGCACTACATTCTTCAGTGCCCACAAGGGATGGCTGGGTCAACTTTGGGGCTGGGCTGAGATCAGGTGCCAGGAAAGCATGGGTGGCACAGAAAAGCCTTATCCAGAAAGGAAAGCAGAGTTATGGGAAGACCAGAGACCGATGTCAAGTAAACCTCACAAGAAATGTCAAATCCAAAGGATAAGCACAAAATCTAGGAGTGAGTGAAAGAAAGTTGCACTTAGCAAAGCTGCCAAAGGCACAAGCTCAAGCAGTGATCCAACTGGCTTCAGATAATTCCTAGAAACCAGTCTTTGTTTTTCCCCAGAGTTCCTGTTCCAGTGAGAACAAGCCAGCTATTTCCCAGGCCTGCGTTTGTCATAGGGTGCCCGAACATCTCCCCGAATGCGCTTGCCTCAACAACTAAAATCCCAATAACTCTTACAACCCTGGGCTGACACAGCGCTGCCCCTCATTAACATGGAAACGATATCTGTGCTGGGTAACAAATAAGGTCTTTGAGGTCATCATCAACTCCAAAGTCCTGAGTTTTGTGGCTTTCTAAGAACAGTTTCCTAATTGCCTATAGAAACCTGAGGGAATATGGGGAGATGGGACAATTTTTGCTGATGGGAGGGTGGCGACATTCTGCACAAACTGCTACTGAGAAAGGCAAGTATGGGTATGTCACTTTTTAAGAAAATGCTAATGATTTGGGAGCTAGCATGCTTTTGCTGGAGGTCCCAGGAAGGACAGAAAAGGATGAAAGGAGGATATACGAGCTTTTTGTAGAAGTGTGGTTCTGGTCATTCTCAGATTTGCTCCAGGACTCTCCCCACAAGCAGAACTGTTCTAAATGCCTAATCAAAAAAGCTGAATCAGTTCATGCAAATAAACAGATTCTTAGAATAGATTCTCTGTGTGTTGGATGGACTCGAAGTTGGCTTCCTCTGACCCCCTACCTCCTGATGTTCACACTTTTGTGTAATTATCTCCCTCTGAGCATGGAAGGGTCTTAGGACTTGCTTCTAATTTACAGAATGTGGTCAAGGTAATGAAATTTCATTCTCATAATTGCATGACGGTATGTAAGACTGTCCTGCTGGCAGACTTACTCCTTGCTGACTTGATAAAGTAAGCAGGCGCACTGGGAAAGCCAGCGTGGCGGGAGACTGCAGGCAGCCCCTAGGAGTGGTGGGCAGCCTCTAAAAGCCAAGGGCGGCCTCCAGCTTGCAGCTGGAGAGAAGCAGGCGCTCTGTCTTGTGCTGCAACCATGAGAACATGAAGTCTGCCGAGAACCTCAGTGAGCTCAGAAGTAGATCTTTCCCATGTTGAGGCTCCAGATGAGAACACAGCCTGCAGGGCACTTTGACTACAGCCTGAGAGACCCTAAGCAGAGGACCCTTTGGAGCGATGCCTTCAATCTTGACTCCAAAAAATTGTAAGATAATAAATGTGTTGTTTTAAGCTGCTAAGTGTGTGGCAATTTGTAACTCAGCAATAGATAACTGATATTCTCTTTTAACAGAAATGGTGACCACAACTCTATTCTACCAAACTGCAATTCTATCCTACTTCCCCTGTCACCCCATGGACACATTTAAGTCCCTCAAAGGTCGCATGGATTTTGATGTCTGTGCAGGCCTCCGCCCCCGATACATAAATGCACTCATATCACACATTAAATACAGTTTTCTCTGCAGAAAAATAAAAATGAACATCAAATTTTTTCATTTACAATTCTACCTTGAAAATTATTCAGCTCAAACACTCATTGAATTTAGAATGTCAATGACTTCTTGGCACTTATCATGCATACTTGGAAACTTGGGAAAGAAGAACAACTTATTTTCCAATGTTTCACAATAAAATTCTCATACATACTCAATTGAACACTTCATGAAGTTGATATAATGTTATTTTTAGGTGATGTTTAATTACGTATTTATTCATTTCATTTTTGAAAAGTTCTCTCAGCATTTGGGAGCCAATTACTTCTTCAGATCTCAGCCTGCTTTGTTTCCCCCTGAGAACCTCATGTGCCCTGGACCTTGTGCCAGAAATACCTGATGAATAAAAGGCCCCCGTTTTCTCACACGTCTCTGCTTTTTTTAAGTGAATTTATCATTTTTCCACACATGTAATTGCCATGGATAGGTCAAAGATAATGCTATTAAAGGAAAAAAGAATAAAAGAATGCTCACATACAAAGGTACAATTGAAAGCAAAAACTAGTTCTCAGAGACTGTTAGCAAAAAAACAAGCAAACAAACAAAAACACAAAACAAAGCAAGCAAGCATGTCGCACACACACGCACACACCAGAATTTTCATTTTCATTTTAAACCAAGAGTCATGTGGATCGGCATTCTCGAGTTTCTGTTTTTCTTTCCAAAAGAGTCAGTGAAGATGGGAACACTTCTCTATACTCAAGGTCCTAAGGTCAGCAGCAAAACTTAGATTACGCTTTTGAATTCACAGCCCCTACAAACGAGAAACGTCTGTCCAGTGAGCAAGTCAGTTCCTGACTTGGAGCCTCAGTCGCCTTTCTGTAAGCAGGAATGGGATGGGGGTCAGTAAGGCGCCCTCCACCTCGAAAATCCCAAGAGCCGAAGCTCTCAAAGGCAGGAAACAGACTCGAATCATTCCCTGAGTACTAGCAATCACATCATGCAACTTGGTTCTCCAATCTTTTCCTCTTGGAAATTACATAATTTAATTTAAAATTTCTAATTACCAAAAGATATTTGCAAAATTAATTGTATTCACTCAATAACTTAGGGGAAGAAAAACATCTAACCTGAAAGTTTCCAAATGGTGGCGTCTTAATCCATGCCTGGATATCATGTGGAAGAGGATAGATTTCTTTTTATTTTTCTCCAACTAACATTTCTTAACTACCTAGAGCTTGAAAGGACTGGGTACCCACCTGCCCCGAGTGATGCTGAGATTGTATAGAGAAGGGAGGGCGAAGGAGATGACCAACCCTGGGGCAGCTTACCGTTCTAAGCCTGAATCTTAAAAGCAACAATAAAATTTTCTCAGACTTAAAGCACACTGTAAAAACTCCAGGAGAAGGTAGGCTAAGCAGCACATGATCTTTAGCTCTTAATGCAAAAAAAAAAAAAAAATATATATATATATATATATATATATATATATATATATATGTGTGTGTGTGTGTGTGTGTGTGTATATATATATATATATAGTTTACAAACCAGGGTGGGGATGAGGGTCCAGGGGTTGGCTGGAGGGGCTGGCAGAGGAGAATCCGTGACAGAACAGTCTCTGTGTGGGGAATCAGGCTCCCTCTACTCCCTGTGTGCTTAGTGTAAAGGAGTGGATTTGATGTAAGCTGGGAGGAATAAAAGGCAGTTCACTGCACAAAAATGAAGCAAAACAGTGCAGACTAAAGAGAGCCTAAGAACACTTGTTTATTATTATGTCCCAGATCCAAGGTTAAATGATGTTCATTTATATTTAAATTTAATCCCTTACCACCTGTACCTGTGGGGCTCTCAGCAGAAATGATGATCAGTGCAGCTGGTTCAAAGGCACAGACCTTAATGAAAGGTAGGGAGGTACGGCTAGAATTAAGGGGCAAACAAGGGCTGGCTAGGCGCCCAGAGACTAGCAGCAGTAGGAAGCTGTCACCACTGCCCAGGAAAGGGTAGTGTGCCTGGAGCCCAGAGAAAACCGGATGGCCTTTGGTGGGATGGGGTGGGAGCTGAGTTCAAGGAGAGACACATTCCTTGCCCGAGAGAGCAAACAAGTGCCCATCCTCTCTTTCCTGTCCCCGATGTGCCAGTGCCTCCCACTGGCCAACTCAAGCAGCAGTCCACTAGCAAGGGGACCTGGTTGGTGCGTTCATAGGGAACGGGGACCCAGAGCACAGAGAAAAGGAGAAGAGGGATGGGGGCAGGAAGGAAGGGGGCGAAGATGAACCAGAACACAACTTTAAGAGAAAGAGACTCGTGTGTCATGGCTTTCCTATTTTCACATGCCAGGGAACTGAAGCTCAGAGGGAAGTTCTCATTCCTGGTCTCACGAACAGCACAAGGTGGCTCAGTGGGATTTGAACCCAGAACTGATCCATGAACGTGCTCATTCCTCATGACACCGCACGCCTGCAAGCCCTTTGCTAGTTGCCAACTCTGTCGCGTACTTTACCTTAGCTGTCCCCCAGAATAACCCTGAGAGGGAAGAAACGTAGATGTTAGTTCCGTTTTCCACATGAAGGAGCTAAAGACGAAAGAGGCAATGAATATTTTTCTTCTAAGAGGAAGGTGATAATTAATGGCTTTGATCAAATAGAAAAGGGAAACAGAGAATACAGAAGGTGGGGGGCTGCCTGGTCTGTAAGTTAGAAAATAGGAATGATTTAGCATTGATTGATAATATTTGAAATTTAAAATGAGAAAGGAAGTAACCGGTATTTATTAGGATAACCTTTGTTACGTTTGCATATGTCTTTCATCAGTTTACATTTTACTTTTTGCTAATAATTTATAAACAAAGATAAGAATTAACATCTCTCTGTGTACTACTATTTGAATGGCCTGCCTCCCCATGCCCCTCAAAAAGGACCACCAGTAAAGCTGTGGCAGAACTCCTAAGGTGTGAAGCAAAACTATTGCCTATTCTCTAGCGCCTGAGCAGCAAGGGGTCGCAGTCTTTGTCAATTAACATGGAAAGGGGGACTAAATAATAACCAAGGAGGAATGCTTTTCGTTTATATATAAAAAAGGACCCTAACCAGAAGATGTATGGTTTTACTAAAAATTTCTACTTCTGTCAAAAAGTAGATCAGACTCCATAGGTTCTTGTCCTGCTTTTGTATGTTATCCGAAAACACACCCCATTTAACTAAAACCGGATTCCTCTGAGAGGTCCTTCTCGCCTTGCCCACCATTGCAGCTGACCCTGGCACTTCCCGGCATGATGCAGATGCTCTATGAATTTTTGTTAAATAGATCTATACCTGAAGAGATACTGTTTCAAATGCCATGTGCCAGAAAAGGGACACAAAGTGTAGGAGCTTCACACTCACTTCAGCCCTATGAGACTGACGTTATGGTTATCTCCACGTTACAGATGGAGGAAGTGAGCCTACACAGCTCCCAACAGGTGCAGCCAGGATGCACTCCCTGTGAGTTCTGTCTAACGCAATGTCACCTGGGCCCCTCCTGCCCCTTGGTGATCTACACATGAGGGGCTCAAATCTGTGTGTTTGAAAGTCAGGCTTCTCCCTAAAATTTCTGCTAATTCCGAGGAATTTGCCTTCCATCACACACTGTCTCTGCTTAGCCCTGTAAAGGCAGCCAGGAGCGGCAGAGGCTGTCTTGGAGATGACACGAGGAAGGCAGAGGAGGTGTGACATCACAGTACTTCCCAGCAAATAAATGGAAAATTCCTGTCAACGATTTCCATGTACTGCATGATTACCTTTACATAACATTCCCGAAATGACAAAATCATAGAGCTGGAGAACAGAGTAGCCGCTCCCAGAGGTCAGGGAGTAACAGGGGAGGGAGGTGGCTGTCCCTACAGAAGGGCAACGCTAGGAATCCCTATGCAGGAACAGTGGAGTCCTGACTGGGGCAGTGGTCGTGCTGGTCTATACGTGCAACGTTGCACAGAACTAAATACACGTGTGCACATGCGCGCGCACACACACACATGCACGCACGCACACACACACGCGCGCGCACACACACACGCACACACGTGCGCACACACACGCACGCGCACACACACACACATGCACGAATGCATATAAAACTGCTGACATCTGACCAAGGTCAGTGGGTTATAGCAACTTCAATTTCCTGATTGTAATATTAAACTATAGTCATACAAGACGGTCCCATTGAGGGCACCTGGGTACAGAGTACGTGGGATTATTATCTGTGTTATTCCTTAGGACCGCGTAAGAATCCACAACTGTCTCAAATTTTAAAATGAAAACATTAATAATTATATCAGACGCTTACAATTGTTTTATTTTCTAGTTTGCAAATGATTGGTAACGTTGGTAGAGTAATTTTCTAATTATAGTAAAATATACATTGTATTGTTGAACCTGTGATGCGTGGGCCCCTGCAGGTGTTTTTACTGATGGCCAGGACATCAGCAGGTGGTGATGGGGGTAGTAAAGGAGTTCCAGGCCGCGGGAGTGGGAGGAGCAAAGGGCACGTTACAGGAAACAAGGGGAACCCCATCGGGATAGAACGTGGGGAGTTTGTGTGAGGTGGTAGAAAAAGTGAGCTGGTCTGTGTCACGGAGAAGTTCATTCGAAGGCCCTGTGAGGAGAAAAGTGTTCTATGTGTTTGGGGTGATGCACTTGGAGTGGAGATTTGAGGAGACTCATCTGGCTGTACGGGGAGGCAAGAAGGACTGGAATGTTTATGGACTGGAAGCCAACAATGGCATTGAGAGGCCTCTCTCACTGGAGTCCGTGCAAGACATAATAACAAGGATGGAGGGGAATCCAGACGTGAGGAACCAAGGTGCCAACACTGTGAAGAATGTGGGATGTGTGGATGACAGTCACACCTGAGCAGGGAAATTCCAACGGCATTACTAGAAAAATATCTGAATGCTGCGTGCATGTTCCCAGATAGCAAGAGAGGAAAAAACAGACGTGTAACTCTCATTTCGTTATCAGATGGATAAAAATATTTTTGTCTGCACTAGCTGAAATGACATAAGCAGTCTGAAATTAATTCTTGATGCCTAGATTTTTATTCATTCCTCTGGCTCATATATAGACGTATCCGCAACCAATTCTAATCTCAGTTATTATTAATTTTCAGTTCTAGAATGTACTTCAAATTTTCAGGCTCCCAAACTTTCTTATGAAGGTAGTCTCTAGTAATCTCAGTTTATTGTCCCATGAATTTCAACGTACACCTTTGCCTGATAATAAAACAGAACCTTCTCACTAGACTATGTTTTATTCAGCCAAAATGAAATTTTAAAAATTTCTGAATTGCTTTACAGGTTTATGAAAATGGCAAACCGATAACAATGATTTTCAATATTTCCCTCTATAGCCTTTCAAATACATTATAATCAAAGTGACCAAGGTCTCTTTTTAAATAGACAGCAGTAATAACTTATGGGAGATCAATGATAACCATTTATCACATAGATACGCACCGTGGAGTTACAGAACTCCCAGATTAAATGAGAAGCATTTATTACACTTCTGCATTGCAGCAGGATCTGTGGTACAGAAAACCCAAAGGCACCCTCCCCACTGGTTTTAATTAAGTGTCATACCCACTGAGTTAATAAGCATGCTATCAATAATATGGCTTTCCTTTAACATTTTGATAATAGTAGTTCAAGCTATATTTTGTAATTACTGATAATAGATTTGATAAAATTCTCCTAATTGCCACCCTCTTCTCAATTAACACAACTAAATGTATTACATCTTCTGTGTCCAAGAAGAGTCTTTCCATTTCTAGAGCTTTAATAAACACAAATCATGTGAATTGATGTTCACCCTAAGAATAACATGCAAGTAGGAAGTTCAGTCTTGAAACATGAATAAACTGTTTTATGGCCAAAGTAATAAGTGCTGCTGAGATTTAAACCTAGTTTCCTGAGTGCTATTTCATACTAGGCGCTGTGCTAGGAGCCTTCATGAGCATAGTCATGAGTGCTCACCACAAGTAAGATTCAACACAAGATGCATAGGTGTAAACTGGGACAAACAGGGGTTAGCCATCTGGTCCAATGTCTCACAGCTTGTTAATGGAGCCAGAACCTCAAAACCTCTGCCTTTTCCACGGCCCACCAATTCCCTCTGTGAGGTGCAAACTTTGTTCACTCACTGGATAACTGAAGAAGGAAGTCATTCGCTCCAGATGAACCATGGCTTGGATAATATCACATCTGTTTGTCTATGTGACACTTTACCAACAACAGGCACTCAAATGGTTGTTAACTTCCTGGACTTCCTTGTTACCATATTAACAGAGGCATGTCAGCATCATGCTATCTAACCTCTGTACCCCTTAATCTGTGACATGCAGGGACCGAAAACACAGCACCCGTGCCCAGTGTGGCTGGTGACCCAGTGAATCTGCTCAGGTCTATGCCAGCTCAGGGTCATCGACTGCTGGCTGCCTCACCTGTGCTAACCCCAGTATTCCGCTTGCCCCACTTTTCTCAAGCAGAGCCAGCCCAGGCTGCAACATGCTTCAGAACAGTGATGAGCTGATTTCTGATCACTTGGAAGCATTTTGTTAACAGTTGATGATCAAAGTCCTTTATCAGCTAATGAAAACAAGTATCACATGTTAGTCAAGAAAATCTTTAGTCGGTTGAAAGAAAGCCTGAAAGGTAGCTCCCAGGGGTCATTAGGTGGTCTTACTCACTTTTATCTAATTCCCTAACAGTAAGCATCACTTGAAAAACATCCATCCTTTTCAATTCAGTTTAATTCAATTCAATTCTATTCAGTTAAATTGATCATTTGTTCAGAACCTACCCTGCTGTTTCAGGCACTACAAATACCAAGATGAAGTAAACACGATTCTCTTCTTTAAGGAGTTTGTGGTCTTGTGGGGACATATTAATGTTCATAAGTGATAGGCAAGACTGAGACCAGTGCTTAGTAATAATGTGCTATAACCCCATAACGAGGAAAACAGGAAGCAGACTAAGGAACTCTCTCACTTAGCATCTATTATGTGCAAGGCACTGAGCTAGGTGATTTCGTAGTCACCTTGCTCTTTCAGTTTTCACAACAATCCTAAGAGGTAAGAATTTTTATCCCTAATTTTTAGAGTAGCAAATTGAGCCCTGAATGTTTGACTCAGGGTCACATGACCATGGCCAGCAGAGCCGGGACACACCCCCGTTTATTCTAAAGCTCATGCTCCACCACCGTTGACTTCCCAGCACCAGTGTTCATTTTCTCGGAGAGGATCAGAATAGTTTCATGGATGACAAGGATGTTAGAATTCATCAGTGGGACTTCAACAGCAGGAAACTGAAGAAAGGACCTTTCAGACATCAGCAATGAGCCCATCCCTTCTCTCAGCACACGAGGTTGGGGCAGTTGCCATACTTGCAGCCTCTGACCAGCCCAGGTCTGAGTGTAAGGAGTGTCCCCCCGCCTCCCATCAGTCACTGCTCATAATCCTGCTCCAACCTGGTTAGAATACTGTTTCTGTGGCACACCGGTGGCTCTGCCACCTGAGGTCCCCCAGATCGGTCTCTCATGCGTATCAAGACTTCCACGAATCAGGTCAATTTGGATGGACTGGGCTAAATTTGTACCCTGGAATTTGGAATGTTGTCATCATGTCTTCCAAGGACAGCTTTAAAGAACACCTCACATAGTAGTGCAGAGGTTAAGTGCAGGGAATATGGTCAGATAACAAGGGACTAAACCGTGGCTATGTCCATTACCAACTCAGTGACCTTGCCTTTTTTAAAAAATAAACTTCAGTTTTTAGAACAGTTTGAGGTCTACAGAAAAGAAACATGCAAAGATAGAACAGAGAGTTCCCATACACCCTCCACCAGGCATGGCCAACCTGCAACCCAGGACAGTTTTGAATGCAGCCCCACACAAATTCTTAAAACATTATGAGATTTTTTTGTGACTTTTTTTTAAACTCATCAGCTATTGTTAGTGTCAGTGTATTTTCTGTGTGGTCCAAGACAATTCTTCCAATGTGGCCCAGGGAAGCCAAAAGGTTGCACACTGCTGCCCTATACCCAGATTCCCATTTTTAATATCTTCTATCATTAGTACTGTTAATTTCTTTCCATTAATAAACTGATATTGATTCATTCCTATTAATGAAAGCCCATACTTTATTAGGATTGCTTTAGTTTTTACCTAATGTCTGTGTCCCGGGATCCCATCAAGGATGCCACGCTACATGGAGTCTTCATGTCGCCTTAGGCTCCTCTTAGCTGTGACAGTTTCTCAGACTCCTTGTTTTTAATGACCTTGACAGTTCTGAGGAAGACAAATCAGGTATTTTGTACAAAGTCCTTCAGTTGGGATTTGGCTGATGTTTCCTCATGACTATTCTTGTGTTTTAGAGAGGAAGATCACAGAGGAAAAGCACCATTTTCATCACATCCTATCAAGGGAACATACTATCAATATGATTTATTGATGTTGATGACTGTTGGTATTGACCTTGATCACCTGCAAGAGGTAGTGTTTGTCAGGTTTCCTCACTATACATGTACTCTTTTCTTTCCCCTCTCTTCATACTGTGCTCTTTGGAAGGCAGTGACTATGTGCAGCCCACACTAAAAAAGTGGGTGCTTTGCCTTTTTGTGTCTCAGCTTCCTCCTTTGTAAAATTGGGGATAATAATAAAACATACTTTATGATAGGTTGTGCCGATTGAGTTAATACATGTAAAGCATTTAGAACAGAGTCTGGCACAGAATAAATAATAAGCAGTAATAACTCTTATTGTTTTGTTTTGTTTTTTATAACAGCTTCCTTGTGGAAAAGCACATTGAGATAGTAACTCACATAGGTATTCATTCACCCATTCAACAAACACATTTTGAGCATCTACTATGTGTTGGGCACAGTGTTAGACCCTGGGGTTAAAATGGTAAGCAAAACCATTACAGCCCCGATGTATAGAATGCAGTACAGTCTAGCAAAAGAGAGAAAGATTAATGAAGTAATCACACAAATGAACACATACTTCCGAACAGAAATAAAAGCAATCATTAAAACTCATGTGGCGCTATGAGGGCATGTTACAGAGGAATCTACTTATTTCTTTTCTAAAGAAGTGAGTTAAGCAAGGAGCTGAAGGATGGAGCCCTGCAGGACACATGACTAAGGAAGGAATTGTGAGAAGAACAGTATGATAGGGTGTAGAAAGTGAGTAAGAGAGTGGTATGATGGGAGGCTGGACAGGTGGGTAGGCCCAGGCCAGGTAGAACCTGTGGGCCACATGGATATTTATCCATAGTAGCCACTGCAGACTTTCAAGCAAGGAGTGACCTGATTAAATATCAGTTTCAAAGAGATTACTCTGGCTAAAGATTGGAGGTGGGATCGGATGTTATCAGAGTAGATGTGGAAAGGCAAATCTATTGCCGTGTTCTCTGTGGAAATGATGATAACCTGCACCAGAAAGGTGGCCATGAAGCCATGAGAGAAAGAGCGATTCCAGAGCACCTACCCACAGACTGGATATGAGAGGTGAGGGAGCCAGAACAATGAAGCGTGACTACCTTTCTGTCCTGGGGAATTAGATGGCAGGGAATGGTACTTAGAGGAAGTGGGACACTGAAAAAAGACAAGAATGAGACACAGGGTGCATGAAAGAATGATGCAAGAGTATAAGAGAAATTGGGGGCCCAGGTAGTATAGGACCCTAAAGACCACCTGAAGGAGTTTGGGCTTTATACAGTAGAGCCTAGGAAGGATAGGGACATTTAGGCAGGCCTGTCCCTAACATTCTCACGGGAAAGAGCTTAGACAGCGTTTCTAATTCTGTATGTCCTAGAATTTCTGCTCACCCCACTAACTCAAAAACAGGCAATATCTACCCACAAAGGGTCTCCAGCTCCTCACCTCTGTCAGCATTGCCCTTTAGATTCAATTTTTTAAAAACCTGAAGCTGAAGTTTAAAATTTAGACTTCTTAGACTCCCTGGAGTCTTATGTACTTAAAATAGTAGAAATGTGGAGAGAGTCAGAACCTAGCTCCTGGTCCCCAGCTCCTGGCATCCCTCTTCCTTCTATTCCTACCTCCGCACCCGCCCATACTATGAAGGACCTTAAGTGGAATCCTATGGACAACAGCCCACTCATTCAAGCTCCAAACCACCCACTTTCACCACCCCCCAGGAAGAGCAGCTATCTCTTGGCTACACCACACATATCCTAGAAGCCAATTGGACAGGAGTGTCAGGGTCCTGGGTATTTGCAGTGAGTTCTGTAAGAGAGATACGTGCTCCAGGTGGGCAGCGTGAACTCCTCTTCCACTGGTGCTTATTTTGTTTCAATTATATTTCCTATTAACACTACTTTTATATTACCTTGAGCACAACTTAACCATTTGTCATATTTAAATTTTACCATTTTGAAAGAAAGAAAATTTAAGGGTTCTACCTTTCTAAATTTGATGACTGACTGAAATGAATGTTGCTTCCCTCTGAAAGTTCAAATAAAAATAAAAATAAACAATAAAAATAAAACACCATCTTAATAAACATCACTATTCATCTTGATGGTAATTACCCATTCATACCAAACCCCCTCAAGATTTAAACTCTAATTAAAATCCATAAAGAAGAACAGATTGAAGAATGTAGCTAATTTATTTATTTCCAAAGTAAAAGTCCCATTCTGCAATCCAAACACTTTCAGACAAATCTGACAGCCTAAATTGCTCCCTACCAAAAGATATGGTTTTGATTGAATAAGACATTAATAAATAGATTTTCCTTATTTGTTTTTGTAAAAAGACACTCTTTTCCTTGCCACCAAAGTCATAGCAAATAGTGCCGCCAAGTAGGATTGCAAGAATTTCATATATGTATATATAAAAGAAATGTGTATCAGGAAGACATGTTTGTGGAAAATAAGCTAATGCCAAGCACTTATTTCCTAAATACAGATTGTTACAGGGATCAATATTAGGGAACCTAAAATATGGATAACTGGTGTGTCCCTGATTATCTATGTCACATTCAATTGTCCCAGGAGCATTTGGTAAACTAATATAAGATGGCACTTTAGAAGGTTGTACTCTTATCTTCCTAGAAAATGTGTATCAAAATATCTATATTATAGTTAACTAAGAGGAAATACATATGTAAAGAATTTCAACCTGAGACTATGGCTTAATTTATAATGCCAGTTTTAAGAGTTCCTAGCAGTCAACTTGATCTCAGATAATATATTGGAAAAGTATAATTTACACCCTTGTATATACTCAGCTTGGTAGCATACCAGTCTCCTTTCACCAGTTTGGATTTATGCAGACTGAGATTTTTGAATTATAAAAGGCTGCCGATAGTAATTTTCTCTTCTTTCTAAGTAATAGCGTCCCTAAATTGTTCAGGTTGGCAATATGCCCAGCTTAACATAATCATTTCCTAGACTCCCTTGCAGCAATGGCGGGTGTGTTGGTCTTAACATACCTAGCTACACCAAAAAGATATGAGCGACGTCTACAGGAGGCCTCTGGGAGATTTGCTAAATGGGACAGACTCAACTGTCATTTGCATTTTGTGTTTTGTTATCCATCTTTCATCTTTTTTTAATACACACAAGCCATCTGGACAAAGACCAGCCATCAGGGGGCAATGAGCATGGACACCAGTGATAAGAATACTGAAAAGGGAACTGGAGAGAACCTGGGTGCTTGCCTCCCCCCTCAAGCAGCTGGTCCACCACTCTGGACTGCCCACGGCCGTACTTCCTGTGACATGAGAAAAATAAAACCCTATTTCGTTAGCCACTCTAGATGGGTTTTTGTTACCGTCAGCAGAACACACACCCTAACCAAAACACAGGCACGTACCCACCTCTCTAAATGCCTCATTCGAGAAACTAAAAGTGAGACTTCAAGTCCAGGGAGACTGGACAGAGTATCTCCCCTTCAGGGTACCATTCGTTCTGGTGGCAGAAAAGCTTAGACATTCAACAAACACTGGTGTCCCTCCCCGTCTCGCAGCTGAGGACATTTTGCTGCTTTGCCCAGATGTGGCTGTGCGGATGAGTTCTGGCCAACGAGACACAAAGAAAATGATGTATACCATCTGCAGATTCTGTGCATAAACCCCCCCCCCTCTATTCATGGTGCTCTTTTTTCCCATCCTCCAGCTGGATGTGAAGGAAGACAGGCTCCTGGACAAATCAAAATGCCACAAAAAAGAAAACGCCCAGGCCCCTGCCCCAGGGGGGAGGCCCTATCCCCACTGAAGCAGCATAGGGACACACACAAGAAATGTTTATTAGGTTAAGCCACAAAGCTATTGAGGACGCTGTTTCAGTAGTCAGCCTACTACGCATAGCTCTAGGAATGGTCTCCGAAGTGGAGCACGAGCACCGTGGGAGAGGGGGAGGTCCGCACGGTGCTCCACTGGAATACAGGGAGAAAATAGCACAGCTTCTTCTTAACCGCCTTTTTAATTAATTTAACCAATGTGGGCCATTTGCAAAAGCACATAATATGTGGGTAAAGTGCTACATGTACAAAACAGTCACATATATGAGGTACTTGTATTGAACATATTCTCAAAAGCATTTTTTACTAATGGGATGCACAATGCTAAAAAAAAAAAAAATCATTGCTCTGGAGTGGTTTTTAAACATTTTAAAGCTACAAAACTTGTTCTTCAAATGAGAACTTGATGTGATGCCACCCAGGTGATGGCACTGCTGCTTTGGGGAATGAGTGTGGAAGCCTGAAACTCCACCTCCCTCCGCCCCACCACCCCCACCAAGAAATGAGGCTACATAGGGAAGGCAGGAGAAGGCTCGGTATGGAGCTTTTGCTTAAGACTTCAGTTAGAAAGGGGATCAGGTTGCTCAATTTGTTTTTTAAAAAATCAAATGCTCTACAGAGTCTATGGAGGGAAGAGCAACACTGAAACAGTGTAAAGGTCCTTATTGCTGACATATCTCCAGCCTCCTTTTTCTTGGTTTGAGTTGGTCCCTTGCACACTGGCTCTTTCTCCAGGGGAAGGGGGATGGCAGACCTGACTGCTTCCCTTTGCTTGATTCTACTGCCAAAAGTCTTCATCTTCATCTAAACTTCAGGAATGGAGCAGGAGGGGTGGTGGGGGGAGGGGTGTGTGGAAAAGAAATGGCAAAGCTAAGAAAAAAGATACTGTGTTTTGGGCAGTTTGAGAGGCGAGGAGCAGCTTTAACACCTGGGCTCCCACCTGCTGACACACAAAGAAGCCGGGCAGAGGCCTTGGTTTCCTCACGGACGTCCCAGGTTCGCTTCCATTAGGTGGAGGGTGCACAGGAGCTCAGAATTGTGCTCAAAGAAATCGCTTAACACCATTTAGAAATGAGAAGTCTTGCGTGAAATTAAACCTATGTTACTGATAAGTGTGAAATACAAAAGAATCACTCACTCACCAAAGAACCCCAGAAAATACAGGGTACAATTTCTAATGAAAGACTACCCAGAAACCCAGCACATTCAGGGAATGTGGGGCCTGCTTCAACTGTGCTTCGAGTCTTAAAAACGAGGTCAGCAAATTAACAATTTTAAGTACACAAACCTCTGACTAATTTCTTCTTTTTCTTCCAGAGGAAGTGAAGAAGGAAATAATAACAAAATTACCCCTGGTAGCCAAGCACCAGGCTGAAAGGAATAATGAACTAGAACAGTTATTTATATTGTTTCTAGCAAGCTAATACTGTCAAATATTTACATCTACTCTTAAACTACCACCGCCTCTTAATTCTTCAGTGTATAAAAATAAATGTTTTTCGACTGTTCCCCTTATTATGGCGCCATCTGTCTTGCACACTACTTCAGGCTTCATCAATCCAGTACAATTTATCTCGTCAGAGATCACTGAGTAAGCAGGTTAATTAGAGTTGTGAGTCTTCCATCTCTCTGTGTTTTCCCACCCTAGCCCTCCACTGGTTGCCCCAGCCCTGACAGGTACCCATGACATAATTACTTCCTCAGCCCGCTGTATCCTGGTGCCAAGAATATCACTCTGTATTGTGAGTGTTGTAAGGGCAGAGCTATCTTTGAACTCAGTGTTGCTTATTCAATGAGCATAAAGCAACTCAAAGGACAATAAAAAGCAATCCTTTAAATGGAATGTCCCTATAACAATATTCACGTGCTTCTCTGTGACAAATGCTGTCACGAGGCTTATATGTAACTTCTCTTTCTTTTCCTCCCCTTGAATATGTTTGCTGTCCTGATGATAAATCTATAGTCTATGCTGAGCAGAAGAAAAATAGCTGGGCTTTTCTGTACCAAGGATGTGGGCCACATCTATCATCCTCTTGCTTCTGTTTTCCTTTAACTATCTCACTTCAGTCAAAAACTTGACTTCAAATCATAAGCCCAAGAGAAACTAGATTTCATACACACAAGCGCAGCCAAATATTTTTGTTCTAAACCTACATTTCATAATAAAGATGGACTCTTTAAACCAAATGACAACTATAAACATTTTTCTTCATGGTTTTTTGCTTCTTGAGTTCACCTACAGCCAAAAAGTCATTATAAGATTATAATACCAAAAAGTTATTATAAGATTACTTTCCCTTTTTCCAATCTGCCACCCAGCACACAATAGCCTGAATTAATCACACATTAGAGAGAAATTTTCTTAAATGGGCCATTTACTTGGAAACTTCTGACAATTGATTTCGGCCGTTGGTGTGAGCTGGTTGACCCCTCCAGAGAGGAGCTCACACTACTCCATCAGAAAAGCAGTCCCAGTTTCTTTCTCACTTCCCCTCCACCTCTATAGGTCCCACCCCAGAGAGACCAGGAAGCTAATAACCTGGGACTGCTTTGAGACTGCTCAAATGAGCTCACCCCTTCATTAAGCACAAGATCTGCCCTGAGGCGCCAAACTGTATTGCCCACAGCTGAGTTGTTCCAGCTCCCCCAAAACCCCAACACAAGCATAGACAAGGCTGCGGTGAATGGAGCCCCAGGATTGTCATAGTGCTGGAGAGATTGCACACCAGTTAAGAGAACTGATGGCCTCAGGATCAGAGGGAGGGAGAGGACAGTAAACATTCCCCAGCCTCCTGTCCAGCCTTTGTCAGAGATATTAAAAGTCCTTGCAAAGGGGATATATTAGTTCAATATGCCAAAAGCCCTGGGTTAAGTGCTTTCCTTTTATATTTCTTTTCTTTCAAGGAAAAAAAATAAATAACTTTACAACTTCCAATAAGTAAGGAGAGTTCATGTTTCAAGAAAACTAATTGAATAAACTCAAACATGGCAGTATTGTCATTGATGCCTATGAAGCTGAAAAAAAACCCTCAGTTTTATGGGTCAGGGTGGGTGATGGAATGGAAAAGTAAACAAATGGCAGAAATCTGCAGGGTTGGTACGCTCAAATCTTAGAGATGGAAGGAGCTAAAGAGATTCATAAATCCAAACACCAAGTAGGTTAAATAAGGAAACTGATCAGCAAGTTGCTCAGGGTTGACCAATGAGCAGGTGGCAGGATGGGGGCATGGGCTCTCTCCAGGCTGTTAAGGGAGTGTTGAGCACCCACAGCACACAGCGTGCCATACAACAAGGGGCTCTCAGATCACTGACAAACTCTCCCCCCCAAAATCAGCATCGTAAGTAGAATCCATTAGAGCATTTCTCAACATGGACTAATTACATGGTTTGCTTTCAAAGAATTATAAGATAAAAACAACTCAAGATACAATATTGCATTACAATAAAAATTGTTCTTAATATTTAAATATGCATCAATGTAAAATTTAACCACTTATGCTTATTTTTCTTTTAAGCAACTATCAAACCAAAACAAAATTTCAAATTAAATGCAAATAAAACTACAAAACCAATACAACCCAATCAATAGCATTACTTGAATGTGACAAACATATGTGCTTTTGCTGAAAACAAATCACTTGTGGGAATGTGCATATTGTGCTCACTACTAAGGTGCAGGTTCCTGGGCCCGAGCCAGCCCATCCCACCATGTCAAGGGGTGTCATTTTATCAGCTTCTGGTCTTCCTCCTTAGCCCAAACTGGGAAGTAGGGGTCATTTGGCACCAACATGAATAGGAATGCAAGCCCAGTGTTCCATTAGAGAATGGTCTAGAAGATGCTTAAATTAATTTTCAGACTATCAATCAAAAGAGAAGCCCTAATTTTAAAGATTCTTGTAGAACATGCTTGGTAGCCTCAAGAATATAGCCCAGGCCTGTTGGAGAGATACTGGTCAATTTATTGTTATTGTTTCCATTGTTTTTCCATTTAAACTAATTTAATCAGAATAGAAAGCTGATTCAAATAGAAATATTTTCAATATAATATGATTAAGATGAAAGACTTTTATCAGATAGTTTTATATTATTTCAAGTTACAGCATCATTTTAATACATGAACTCCATTTCCTACCAAAAATGTCCTCCAACCATTTGATGGTAGGAGACTAGAGGACGCTCTTTGTATTTGCAAGGGCTTGTCCGAGAACTTACTGAGAACAGAAAAATCACAAATGCAAATCAAAACTGTGTGGCAGGTACATAATGTCCCTCGTGAGGGCAAAACTCCAAGGTGGGAATGTCGGCAGCATGGAGGCCTGCAGCAAGAGCAGTGAGGCCCCAGACAAATATTTGAAATTATATTTTGCAAAAATATACTAATAAGCTTTGCTGTAAGCTCCTTCTATTACCATAAAGGATCTAGTCATTTTCCTATACAGGTCACTTTCTTTTAAGCTTCATTGTGTATAATGTCTTACGAAAATCCTTTTAACTACAATTTCAGATTGTGTGTTTTTTTTTTTTTGGTTTTTTTTTTTTTTTTTTTTTTTTTTTTTTTTTTTTTTTTTTTTTTTTTTTTTTTTTTTTTTTTTTTTTTTTTTTTTTTGGTATGGAAATAGATCTCAACTTGATGTAGCAGGTGGGAAAAAAAAAGTTTATTGTTAAACGCCCTGACTTCTCCGATTCGCAGTCCTTAGACTCTTTTATACCAGGTGCAGCACAGCCTGTGTCTGTTCGAAATTCAGCGGAGTAATCACCCGTGGAGTGCCCATTGTCTGCCAGGTACTGCACTGGGTGCTGGGGACACAACAATGAACACAAAAGAACAACTCCTCATAATGGTCACAGTCCAGACAAGGAGAGGAGATTGACTCCTAAGCACAAGGTGAGGAAGGGGCCCGGAAGAGGAACAAAACGTTGTGCCTGGGCCAGAGGTAAGAAGAGCCTTTCTAGAGGAGGTAACATTCTAGCCAGCCTTTGGAAAAATGAAAAGGTCATTACTAGAAAGAAGACCAAGTAGGAGAAGATGTGAAGGAAACATAAATAGATGCAAAGGTATATAACGATAAAATAGTCCAATGTGACGATAATTATATTAGCTTCACTGAGTGCTTCTGTGTACTAGGCACTGTGCTAAACACTTTACATGCATTGCTTCCTTTATCTTAACAGATTTATTCCCATTTTATTAATGAGAAATTTGAGCCTTACAGAGATTCATCTGCCCGAGATCCTACAGCTAATAAGTGACAAAGTTCAGGTCAAACCAGAAACAAGGTATTCGCAGCCTACATTTTCCACCTCTCTGCCCTACTGTTCAGAAAGCTATAAAAAGTCTGATATTGCTAAAGCATGACACAGAAGACAGAGAGAAAAATCCATCTGATTGCTAGACTACTGCATTTCTAGCAACATTTATATGTATGGCTATGAAATATAATAAAATCATCTTGAATGTTGCAAAAGAATGGAGTGATGCTTCACACACAAATGATATTATTAATGTTTACACATATTAGAGACCTTTATTATACCAATCTTTAATTTCATTCTTCTCAGGAAAGTTGGGTTTTTTGTTTGTTTGTTTATTTATTTTAAATACTGAAGTGGATATGATGGACATCTGCATGTGTAAATAAATCACCAGTAAGACAAAACCATTTATTCATCCATGAGTCCCAATTCATGCTCAGAAATCAATACACACACACACACACACACACACACACACACACACACACATTTTAGCTAGAAAAGTAGGGCTTCTAATTGACAAACAATACAAAAGGATAAAAAACTGGCATGATTTTTAGTTAACACAATTAAAAATAGTCTATGGCACTATGTGCTTTCTTAGCCTTTGAGAACTTTTATTTGCTGTTTTTTAAATGTGGCTGTTTGAGAGTTAAAGTGCAGTTGTGTACCTAGTTGAGAGAATGTAAACATCATTAAGGTAAGTCTCCTTACTAAACTAAGAGTTAACTCATGTGGGTTGTGTGATCAATTCCTTGTAAATGTCCTGCTCTCAAGTGAGCTTGACAGAAAGGGTGGATTTACATATTCAAATTGCCACAGTAGGAGAAAGGCCCTGTCAGGGAGCTAATCCCTTCTACCCCTACAAAAGGGGAAAAAAAATCATAACAAAAACAGCAGGTATGGAAACAACTCTCCTTCAATTTTCTCAGTAAGTGCCAGGTGCAAGATTCATCCTACCTGGGTTCTACTCAGCTCGAGGCTGCATAAGATTGGAGATGTGCAGAGATGCCCATGTCTAAAGCTTTCCGGTTGAGCTCAGTGCTTGTCATTGGTAAATTATGATCAATTATACCCATGTAGCAGAGTTGTTGGGAGGATTAGTTTAGATAATGTGCCTAAAGCATCTAGCGCAGCCCTGGTACCTTGGAGGCATCCAATGTGGGTATCCCATCCCCTCTCCCACATAAACCCCGTTGCCTCCCTACCCCCTGATGGAGACTGCCAACTGAAAGCATTTTCCATTATAGTACTTTTGGAGAAATCTGAAGAAAAAAAAAACCAATAAAACACAAGGCGTTTACAGCATAATCAGTTGGTGTTTTTGTGACTTCAGATAGTTGGTCCTAGGACTCAGTGGCAGGCGTGTAGAGCATCGTGATGATGGGGATTTACTGCTGAGCTCCATCCGAGGGCATGAAATTCACCCATAAATGATTGCAGTGGAGGTTCATGCTTACAGCTATGTAAATCACTGAGAGTCTTCTTCTTCTTTTTTTTTAATAAAGACTCAATGTAAATAACCAAAGAGAATATAAGGCATTTTCACATACAAAACCAAAAAAACACTCCCTTTCTGTTTTCTTTCTGCATCACCCATTTATATAGGGTTGAAGACACTCCTCTTCAACCCCCAAAAGTAACCACCTAACAGGCAAAGTATTGCCTTTACTTTTGAATAAGCAAACATTATTATTAATTTAAGTCTTTATCTCTTCAAGTTTTGTTGTCATCTTTGTTTTCTTTTTAATTTTATTCTACAAGGTAAGAAAATATTCAGTTTTGTAGGGAATGAGTGATTAACAAAATGCATGCAAATGAAGTAATTAATTTTAACCAGATCTTCAGTGTCCTTATTGCTGACAGAAATGAGGAGCTGGGAAATTTAATCTCAATTTGTCAATATTTACCACCTTTAATAAAACAGCAATCACAATGGCAGCTCCTCAGGGCTCCTGGCAGGCATGTTCATTATGCAAGTTCTCATTTCACAAACTTGAACTCGTGTCGTCTTTGCCAACCCAAGCCTGAAGCTCCTTTGCATGCCTATCAAGTTGATTTCTGGGAAATTTTTTTGAAAAACCACAGATGCAACATACTTTCTCAGTTTCACACAGCTATTCAGGAAAGCCCTGGTAAGCATGAGCTGGGAATGATAGCAAGTTCTTAGGGTACAGAAGCCTGGTACCCTTACTGTCACCACCACCCAACACCTCAAAGAATAAATTCTTGCAAGAATAAATAAATGAAGACGATCTATCTTGGTGGTTAGAAAGCTCAGGCTTTTGGGTGCCCAGCTTGACAATTTGCTTACACCCCCTGTGCCTCAATTTCTCATCCATTCAATGAAGCAATACAGTACTTAGCTCCCAGGTTGTTATGAGGATTCAATAAGTAAATAGATGTAAAGTGCTTAGAACAATGTCTGGCACATGGTAAATGCTTAATCAATTATCATTTTACTATCAGACTTATTGATATTGCTTATCAGCTTATGAATATTACTGTCACTCAGAAGCATTGTCCTTAAATTGAACAAAGCATCATTAGCTGGTAGATGGTCATTTTTCAGAAAATAAATGGAAAAACGTTAGGCACGCCAAGCAGTTAGGTAGGTCAGGTAAAGGAATAAGAGTTTTACTTCAGAAAGAAAACAGAAAAAGAAAGAATACCTGCAACACGAATCACAATTCTTAGAAAAATAAGGGGGCATTAATTTGCAGTGAAACAGAACATTAAACTTCACAAAAGGACTCCTTCCTGGCAAGTCATTTTAAGACAAACTTCCTCTGGGTCTGTAACAGAATGAAAATACAGACACCAACCCAGAAGCATGTGCATTGGCTTTTCAGCCACAGTACAGGAAGTGAGTCTTGGGAAAGTCAGTGATGAGCACAGTTTTTGCCAAATCCAGTGAACAATGACCTCATTTAATGAAAACTCACAGCATCACAGGGCACGGCTGACAACTCTCCTAGAACTTTTGTTTTTTTACTTTCTCCTCTCTCCCTCCCTCTCTCTCCCACTCCCTCCCTCCCTCTCCCTCCCTCTCCCTCCCTCCCTCTCTTTCCCCACCCCATTCCCTTCCAATCTCACTGGCCACTCCTCAGTCTCTTGCTGGGTGTTCCTCATTCTAACTAAGTGTTGAAGTAATTACTCTGCACCTACATCCTTTGCCCTCTCCTCTTTCTTCTCTAGCTCCCCTCACTGCCTGGGGCCCCGCTTTAGAACTATCTACATGGAGACAGCTCTCGCATTTATATTCAAGGCCTAACCTTTCCTCTATGCCCTGGGTTGTGTCCCTACTTGACCAGGCCCCCGAATGCCTAGCAGATATCTCAAACCAAACATGTCCAAGACAGTCCTCATTTTCTGGCTTTCTCCTTGAATTCTGCTCCAGCCTCAGTCTTTCCCCACTGGGTCAACGGCTCTGTCATTCCCTGTAGTCAACTCAACGCGCTTCCTTCCTTTCTCTCACCCTCCCTTCCCCAACCTCTTCTCTTTCTCCAAACACACATTAATGAATTTGCAACTCTCATTCACTCTACTTTAAAATGTTTTTCAAATCTGACCACTTCTCACCATTCCCACAGCTACGACCTTGAGTTACAGCAATAGTCTCCTAACTGGCCTCTCTCCTGCCCCTCTTTTTGCCCCTGTAATTGGCCAAAGTGATCTTTTTAAGACTTAAGTCAGGTCGGGCAACTCTCTGACTTAAAGCCTCTCAATGGCTTCCTGACACACAACACTCTCACCTGCTGAGGTCACGGGCCACGTGTGTTCTGCTCATTTCTGAACTGGGGACTCCTCACCAACCTGCCCTGCCAAGGCTTCTCGGCCCAGAAGCACAGAGACCAGATGGAAGTTCTCTCTGCCTCACTAGCTTGGTCTTCAAATAAAACAAAGAAAATGATATAGGCATGTGCAATACTAATACACATAAACTAAACCACCGCAGTGTTTCCATTCAAAAATGGGAAGTAGAACTACCCAGCATTATTACTTCTGAAAAAAAAAATGTACATCTACTCCATATTTAAGCCTCAGCAGTTGCTAGGAATTTGAAGTACCCCTTTCTGATATAAAGAGAAATGAGGGCTGCATCTGTCCCAGCAAACCAACCACTTAGATGTAAACCACTGCAGACCAGTGAGTGATGACACGTCAGCTCCGAGAAGATTCCTCACAAACCTCTACAACAAACACCAGCATTATGGAATGTTAGACTTAGCCCAGAACAGGAGCATATAAAACTTGTTTCATAAATACTTTATTTCAAACCAGTGAGCTTTAGTTTGTACTTTTTGCCCTAAATTGCCCTATAAAACATTCACTCTTTAGTCAAGGAGAACGGACACAGATCCTAAAACACCCTTAAATCAAGCCATAAGCTATTACAACTCCATTTTTGTGTTTAACTTAGCCACCAAATACCTCAAGAGTGGACTCAGTGGTCATTTCAGGGGGGCTTTGTAAACATGCAGCGCCTGCGCATGGAGAACAGAAGTCAAGTCCATTTACCTGCAAAAGTTCTCCCGGTTTCAAAAACTCAGAGGGACTCTGCAGAGATTCCCGTAAATACATAATTATGTACACATTTTTCAATTGTGAGGACATTTAATAATATTAAACATTAAGTGTCTACTACCTTGGAAGTAACTTTCAGGTGGAATCTTTGTGAACAAAATGGCCTGAACCAAAGACACACCTGAAATAAATAAGGGATATCCTTAACCCTGGTATAAAGTCAACAAAAAGCCTAGTACTCGAGCTAAGAGACACATAGATGTCCGAACATACACTTTGACTTGAAACAAAAACATTAAGAGGAAAAGCTTGTGAAAATGGCAAATCATTTCCTGCAGTTGTTACAAAAATGAAGTGGCGTCAGGCCCAGAACACAGGGCGCTCGTGTCAGGAATGGAGAGCTAAGCTACTGCTGTCGGTTCAGGGGAAGAGGGAAAGGGAGAGAAAGAGGGGGACAAAGGGGGACCCACTTGCTCACAGCAAAAACGTCCATCACCAGGACTTCTCACTGCTCCCCTACAAAATGAAGAGAAGAAAGCACCATATCCAAACTAAATAACAGACTGAGCGTCAGCGAGTCGTTAATTATTGCTCTGTTTACATATCTGTCAAAGCTAATTATGTGTTTATTTTTTTAAATGGTGTTAACCTCAAAGCCATGAGTGGCAATAAAAGGTGATGTATTAGAAATGCCGCAGGTAAGGATGGGTACTAACTAGTTCAGTGCTCAGAAAACTCAGGTTAGCAACGTTTGCCTGTGGACACAGGTTATCAATACAGGCATTTCAATTGGAAAATTACTACCCTTCCTAGTCAGAGGCTAAATGGAAGCCTAATTCAGGAATTACTGCTTGTTCTTTTCTGCTATGGGTATTAGTTGCTATTCAAGTCTAAGCTTTTAACATAGTTCCTCTCTTTCTGCAACTATTTTTTTTCCCAAAATTTTGAATACATGTGTCTTTTATCACACTTCTCCCTAGGTGCTTAGGAGGATAAATATTATTATCAAAGTGTACTTGCAAAAGTGAATACATTTTAATAGGATTACGATAACAGAATCTTAATCCAGTGACTGTTGCAAAAAGGAAGAGAAAAGAAGACTTCTGTTTTAAGATTAGAGTATAGACTTTGAAATGAAAAGAGGATTATCTTATTAGCTTGGCACTCAAAGTCATGTTTCTTGTTGGTAAAAAGAACCATTTCAGGTGAACATACTTTTGACTGGCTCCTAGCATGACATTCATCACAGTGAAGGAGCAACAGAAAAACAAAGACAGCCATTCTGCAACCTCGTGCCAGCTTTGATTACTTCTTCCTGAATCCAAAAGACAGTCTAACACTCCAGTAGCTAAAAACATGCAGCTGCTATGTGTAAATAATACAATAAATGAAATCGTATACAGAAACATATTCTCATTGAGATTTGGATAGAAATATTTTCACATGAATTACAAAATAATTTCACGAGTTTAGCCTTTCAGTTACTTAAGATACAACATGTTTGACGAACATGAGCTAGGGACAAGGGGCATTGGCGTTATGCAAGTGTTGATCACTGAAAGACCTGGGGCTGTACCTGGTGACATCAGAGGACAAAGAGAGTCTAAATCTGAAAGGCATGAAGTGAGTTGGAGGCCATGGTCCAAAGGAGCATCAGGGAAAATAGCTAAAGACAACTCCTGGGCAGTCACTACATGGAACTCCATTGACAAAGTGCAGTCAAGAGAAGTCAATCACTGGGGGAGGCTGGCGTTATCAAACCACATATTGGCATAATAGCGGATGCCTGCTGACCAGCGCTTTCCTCAACGTGGACAGCCACATTCCCTATAGGACGATCTAACATATATGGAGCACCTCCAGTACGCAAGGCTATATTGTGCTTGATTTCATCTTCATTTTCTTCTTGACTGATGGTCTCTATACTCCAAAAAGAGGCAGCTTCTCTATTAAGCATTCAGAAATATGACCACTATACACATTTACTTTTACTATTTTCACTAAAAACCTACTGAGTTGTCACTTGATGTCATGATTTTAAATAGTTCGCCAAGTTCTAAGGTATGAGAATATTTTAGAGGAAGGATTTTATAACTGATGGCATGAAATTAGGAACTATAATAATAACTAGGAAAAGGAAGATACTCAAAATATGTAATAACCAGTTTTCTTGCTGTGCCAAGCATTAATCATGGCTGCTGGATCCTGGAGGTGAGGGTTATGAAGCCAGTCCTGGAGAAGGTGCTGAGAGCGGGGGTGAGGGTTCTCACGGAGCAATGGTTATTGCCGTGTGAGGTGGAAGTATTTCAATACTATAACCTCAGGTCCTGTTGTGCAGATTAGATAAATATCAACCCAGTTATAATGAAAATGAATTTACATCAACCAACAGTTGATAATAAAGAAGATGCTTTTAACATATCCTTCATGATATGCCCGATCCAACATCAAATCCTATCTCCCAAAACACGGCTCCAAGAACTTAAAACCCAATAATGATCAGACACCTTTCAGCAGCATTAATCTCATCCTCTGGTTCTGAGGGTTCACAAGAGGATGCTCTGTCATTCTCTGCTCCTCCATGAACCCATCCCGTGGTGATACCTTTGGCTGCCTTTACATTATAGATGTGCAAAGAAAGACAACAGTAAGGGAGGGGATGGTGTGAGGTGTGGTGTGGTATCTGTTCTTTTGACACTGCTGCAGGCCTAGGCTGGATTCCAGAACCAATGAAATTATCGGGGATGCATGTTTATCCACAATATTTAGTAGTAAGTAGAAACATCCCCTATTTAAAGAAATAGATTCTCTCCAGAAAACTCCAAGAATTACAAAACTAGGACCCTACAGACCACAGAGATGGCCCAGAACAGCTTCTCTACCTTCCATCCTATCCTATCTAATCTGCTGCATCTATTATAATATCTCAATGCCTAGTTCTTTGGGCCATACAATAGCACTTTGAGGCTAGAGGTCACAAAGTACTTGTCTTTGTCTATAATGACCAGTCATGGCTTAAACATACAGAAGATCCTCCATCAACTACTATGACGAAAGGAAATGGCACTGTAGGAATGGCTAGGAGCACAGGTTTTAGACAATGCCAAGAAGAAGAATGTAAAGGAGAAAAAGCCCCAAAGAACCAGGAGGCCCAGACCCTGTGCCCATCGCTCACCCACTAACTACCTGCGTGACATGGCTCCTCTCCAGCTCCATCCCCCCACCATGAAGAAAAGATGGCCCCTGTCCTGCCAGTCTTACCAGGTTTGGGGGAAGGTTCATTTGGAAGGCAGTGCTCAGTGCCACTGACTTTGGTGAAGTATTTAAAGGGAAATGGAGAAGCCAGATCTTAATAAAAAATACATAAAACCTTCCTAATACATCTTCTATTATCAAAGAATTGGTTAGCAAAAGATGTTGGAAGTGGTGGTAAAAAGTCCCTGACTTCTCTTTTGTAAACAGTTATTCTCTAGGAAACTAATGAACTAAATTCATTTTCAAGCAAAGAATAGCTAGAAACAAGAAAAGACCTCAATGCCTCTTGCAAAATTGTTGCAGGAATCTAATAAAATGGTAAGAATCATGCAGGCTCATATGTTAACCTCGACCTGCAGACCTAGATGTGAGTAGTGGATTCTGAAGGACACAGCAGATTAATACAAATCCAGGCATTTGCTTCATTGTGGCTGAGAAGATACAAGGTGAAAAGCAACCAAAAAGCTAATGAAATGGGGACAGAGTTTGACTATCACAGAGGTATTTTAAATTAAATGAACTGTCATAAGTTTGAAAAATGAGAAAAATCCAAATTAATAACCAATAAATTAAAGATTTAAACCATTGCATCAGTGCAAAAATCCATAAAATTTTTAGGTATTTGAAAGTGCATTGTAGATATCATGACATTTCACCCCTAAATACCTCAGCACATATCTCCTAAGAACCAGGGCATTCTCTGAATTCAGTACTATTATCTCACATATTGATCATTGTAAATTTCTTGTTTTCGCTAAAACGTCTTCTACAACCTTTGCGTAAGGTGGGTGTGGGGTCGGGGAGGTGGGGAGAACACAGGATCCAATCAATGTGCACACGTATTTGGATGCTGTGTTTCTCTTCAGTCTTTTTACAACTAGAACAGTCCCACTGCCTTTTGTTTGTCTGTCTTTCGTGACTTTGACGTTTATGATGATACCAGCCACTTACCTATAAAATGGATTCTGCACTTATGGGACTATTTCCTTATGATTATATTCTGATTTAACATTTTTGTCAAGCGTACTATGTAGGTAATACTGCATTCTTCTTACACATGAGGAAGCAGGTAATGGACGTCAGGTCGTCCGCACTATCCGGGGAAGTGAAGTGGGGTAAGATGTTGTCCTCCAGCTCTCTCCACTATAGAGGCACATTTCCCCCTTCGTATTAATTTGTCATCTGAGGGTACGCTAAGATTGTGGGAATGTCCTGAACTCCCAAAATGATTTTGGCATCCACTGATAATCTGATTTATTAGAAATATCAAAATAATAATTGTCCAGTTCTGTTATTTCTTCATTTATTTGCTGGCCTTCTTCTATAGGAATAGCTTTCCTCACCCCTATTTTCTCCTTTCTCTTTATTTTTAGTATCACTATGAACCCATGGAAATTTTGAAATTTTTATTTCATGAATTATAATACTTTTGCATTATTATTGTGATGTTCCAATTGTCCCAGATTTTTCCAAGCAAGCTCCTTCAGGCTGCCCATGTGTGTGTGTGTGTGTGTCTGTGTTTGACATCTTTAGGTTTTGAAAACTGCCTTGATTTCCTTCTTTCCAACTTTATTGAGATATGATTGACAAATAAAATTGTAATATATTTAAAGTGTGCAATGTAATTATTTGATATATATACGCATTATGAAAGGATTTCTACAATTAAGTTAGTTAACACATCCATCACCTCTCATAGCTATCTTTTCTGTGTGTGTGAGAATGTTAAGATCTACTCTCTTTGCAAATTCCAAGTATACAACACAGTACTATTAACTGTAGTCAACATGTTGTCCACTAGCTCAGCACTTACTCATCTTACAACTGAAAATTTGTGTCTGTTGACAAACCTCTCTCCAGTTCACACACTCCCAGCCCCCAGTAAGCACCATCCTACTCTGTTTCTATGAGCTCACATATTAGCAACACATATAATATTGGTCTTTCTCTGTCTGGGTTATCATGTCCTCCAAGTTCATCCATATCGCCAGAAATGGCAGAATTTTCTTTTCTCAAGGCTGAATAATATTCCGTTGTATGTATATGTGTGTGTGTGTGTGTGTGTGTGTGTGTGTGTATGATATATATTTATAAGAGCACTGTCTGGAAAATATCCAGCCATGTATTATGAAAAACAGAGGCATTTATGGATGAATTTTTTCCAGACAGCCTCATATATCTCACATCTTCTTCATCCATTCTTCAGTCAACAGATACTTAGGTTGTTTCCATATCTTGCCTATTATGAACATGTTGCAATGAAAAGTGGGGGTACAGCTATCTCTTCAAGATAGTGATTTCATTTCCTTTGGATGTATACCCAGAAGTGAGATTGCTGGATCATATAGAAAGTCTATTCTTAATTTTCTGAAGAACTTCCAACTGTTTTACAAAATGTACCAATTTACATTCCCACCAATAGCATACAAGTGTTCCCTATTATCCATAGCCTCATCAACGTTTATAATCTCTTGTTTTTTTGATAATAGACATCCTAACAGGTAGGAGATAGTATCTCACTATGGTTTTGATTTGCATTTTCCTGATGATTAGCGAAGTTGAGAAATTTTTCATATATTTATTGGCCATTGTATATCTTCTTCGGGAATTTTCAATTCAGTTATTTGCTTTTGATCTTGTTTTGTTTTGTTTTTGTTTTGCTATTGAGTTGAATGAGTTCCTTATATTTTTTATATTAATTTCTTATTGGGTATATAATCTGCAAACATTTTCTCCCAATCCATAGACAGCCTTCTCATTTTGTTCATTGTTTCCTTTGCTGTGCAGAAGCTTTTTAGTTTGAAGTAATCCCATGTATTGATTTTTGCTTTTGTTGCTTTTGCTTTGGGTGTCAAATCCAAAACAAAAACAAAAACAACCATTGCTGAGACCAATATCAAGGAGCCTTTCCCTACTTTCATCTAGGAGTTTCGTGGTTACAGGTCTTGTTTTTAATCCACTTTGAATTGATTTTTTTTTTATAAAATAGGATCCAATGTTTGGGTTAGGAAAGGACCTATGATGTAGTTCTGGGCTATAAGGCATGAGAAAGACTCTACTGAGCAGTTTGTCTTGCTCTTAAAAATAATAATATTAAGATGTGGGAGAAGGAGCCATTCCATTTTCCTGTCTTTGGATATTGTTTTATGAAGATATAGTTTCTAAAGTTACCATACAACCATAAAAGCCACCACTGAACATAGCAGAGCAGCAAAATAGAAAGAACTTGAGTCTCTAAATGAAATCACTGTGCCTCTGCGAAAACCCAGAACCTCTCTGTCTCAGGATATCTTTTTAAGCAAGGTAGATTTTCTGTTTCTGGCTTACGGAAGCATCCTGACTGATATAGCATTTACAAGTGGATCAAGTCTCTAAGTCTGCCTAACACACTGATTTTTAAAAGGGAGTCTACAGTTTAGCTGGCTAAACGTGTATTCAAACTTATGGTGTATATTCTAGAAGAAAAGCAGTCAAGCTTGCTGTATAACTGATGAGAAGAAGCAGTATAAAGAGTCTAGGCTCCAGAAGCAGGGAAACTGGGTTCAAATCCCACCTTTGCAGCTCACCAGCTGTGTGGCCTTAGGGGATACACTTTATGTGATTGCACTTCAGTTCCTTCATTGTAAAATGCCTGCAGTAATACCTACCTCATAGGTTTACAGGGAGTATTAAATGCAATGATGTAATAATAAAGGGCTTGTCAAATGAGAACCCAAATAAATGTTAGTTTCTCCTCCCCTAATTAATTCTTTGCCAAGATGAAACACTAACTCAGTTTATTAGACCGTTAATTCAGACAGTTTCCAGCAGGAATGACTCTGACAGCAGAGCTAGTGTCATAAAGAGTAACTTCCACTGAAAAGGTCCCAATCTTAACATTTCTACCGTGAAGCCTAGCGTGGTGCAGGAGGGACCAGACAGGTTACTTTCAACCTTAGAGAAAATTGATGTGACGACAACCACAGTGGAAGGGTCTATACTCGCTTGACTGTTTTATTCTCCCATCTTAAAAAGCATATGTGGGTGGAAGTAACTTCCAGTGGAAGTGTGCTTATAGTAACGTTTCCTCCAAATTATTTCCACATTCCATCAAAAGCTAATCATATTCTACTGATAGCCATTATCAACTTCCCAAATACAATTAACAGACTATCTTACGGATATATGGTACTTGGAGAATAAAAACAAAAATATAACTTGCATTAACATAAAGTACTCTTTGTTCTTGGCATAAAGACTCTTGTAAAGGTATTCACCTTTCATAAAAATGAATAGAAGTCATGTTTACACAAATAGTCATTGATCTAGTTGCACTCTGGTACTCTTGCACTAACAGTAAGGATAAATTGGTAAAATTTAACTGGAAAATGTTACACCAAAAGCCTTAAAAATGTATTTATACACTGACCTAGAAATTCTACTTCTAGGAATCTAGGAAACTAAGGATTTCTACAATATATTTTCAAGAATTTTTCTTGCAGAAAGAAAAAAGAAACCTAAGCATTCAACATCAGATTAGTAAAATCATGAAATGTTTACCTCAAAGAATACTATGCAATTACTGAAAATGAAGTTCTAGAAAAATGATTATTGATATTGGAAGATGTGTATGATATACTGTTAGTATCTGAAAGGTCATAAACAGTATGTACAGTACTTTACAGTTTTATAAAAATAAGTATACTTATTTGTAATAGTCTGAACTAGACACCAAAATAAATATGAACAATGCTTCTTTCTAAGGATTTTTATTTCATCTGTTTTGATTCTGTGTATTTTTTCAATAAGCATAAATTAACGGTGTAGTAAAGAAAAATAAGTTTTAAAAACTTAAAAGAATTAGTAAAGTACTTTTAAGCTAAATAGCCAATAGACCATTCAATTATTAATTATGTGAATTATGAGCTCTGGTTTTTCAGATTTCCCCCAAAATCAAATTTAAGAAGTTGAACCTTAAGAGACTAAAGACAAGCTCCCATAGCAAGAAGATCTTAGGGTTGGTCTCTTAGGAGAGGTCACTGTCCTTGGGTTAAAGGCCTTGGGTGATTTGGTTCCTTTTACCTACCTTGTCTTACTGTTGACAACAAACTGGATAACTGGTTGCACACTGGGGGTGGGTTCTTTAGTGAATAGTGCTCAAGCCTCTGCACTGAGGCTCAGTGAAGTTTCAGGGAACTCTGCTGCCTGTTCTTAGTTCTTTGTGGTTTCAAAAACTTTCCCTTCAAGAAGAAAGAAACTGACTAGTGCCCACTCTGGGATGTGGCTCGGGCCGTCACCTCCAAGTAGGCAAAGGCTCTGGTTGCTATAAGAGCTAGGCCTGCTGCACTGACCTTAAATATGACTTATTTATGATATTATTAATTGTTATTATTGTAAGCAGGTGTGCATTGACCCTTTGCTATATTCCATGCAGTCTGTCAAGCACTTTTCATATGTTATTTATATGTAATTTAAACTCTTAACAGCAAAATTAATGCTATCATTACCTCCATTTTACAGATGAGGGAACAATTTGCCCAGGATTACATAGCCAATAATGGGTAGAGTTGAAATGGGAACCCAGATCTATCTGGATTTTATTAGGTGTCCTTTAGCCATGTAAAAGAGTGTGTTTATAATTCACATTGGGAAGAAAGTGCAGTTGGTCATTCCTGGGTCTTCCTAAACCTGAGTAAAAGTGATTCCAAGAAAATATTAAACCACCTGCACAACCACAGGAATGATGTGCTGCATAGCTATGCCCTTGGCTGCTGGTGGCAAGGACAACCGAGACATAACCAAGGGTCCTCATGTGTTCGGCTACACACAGACTGGCTTGAACTTATCACTTAACCTCTCCAAACCTCAGGTCCTTATGTAGAAAATGAGCTTCATAATACTTGTCTTAAATACCTCATTTAGGAGTACCAAAGGAGACAATGTATGTGTAAGCACTTTTAAAAGTACAAAGGGCGAGGAATCTTGATTAACCCTGCATGCAAATTACTTTTGCCCTCAAAACCCAAAAGCAATGTAACTTTTATATAGTATTTTGCAAAAGACTGAGAGAGGGGTTTTAGAAATACAGAAACCTTAATGTGAAAAAATCCCATGTGCAATGCTTCCCCCATGTTTAGCATTCAATTTATTAAGTCCTAAGGAAAAGTCATTTACTCAATGTTCCCTTCTCCCATCTAACGCTCTTTGATTTAATGTTTCCTCTCTAAGTGCATGAACTTCTGAACAATAGGAATTTTTGCCACAGGACTTACGACTCTCCTGTGACTTGATGCTAGGAAACCTCCTTAGTCATTTGGTTTCTGCTCCCTGGGAGCAAACTGGAGCTTTGGCAGTGCATTCACACACATTCTGCTCTAACTCAGGATGATACTTGGCTCAATAATTCAAAAGTATCACACCAAGGTTTAGGATTAGGGATAGGGAAGAGAAAATGATATTTTATTATCATTTTTTAATTGTAAAAGCAGCATATTCCCATGTTAAACAATTCCAATGGTACACGTACAGAAAAAGATACAACTACCCACTCAATGCACATTTCCACTTCCCAGTGCTAACCACTATTGACGATTTCTTATGTGTGTTTTGAGAATTTTAATTTTTTTAACAAAGAGTATTATTTATACTATAGTGATTGCTCTGGGGAAAAAAATGTCTTCTCCTAAAATTATGAGGGCTGTCAGAAAATATCAACCACGTAACTTATTACATTGACGATGGCTGGATATTTTCCAGACAGCCCTTGTATGCTTGTACAGTTTTTCATAGCCACTTGTATAACTCTAGCAGTTTTTAAATCTCTTCTGCAGTATTCCACTGCATGGATATATCATAAATTATTTAAGTATTTTTTCCTAGATATATATTCAGTTGTTTATAGATTTTTAATACCACACGCAATGCTGCAACAAACTCCACCACATTTCTTTGCTCAGAGATATGAGTATACCTGTAGGAAAATTCTTAGAAGTAAAAGTGATAGGTCAAAAGAGATGTGCATTTAAAATGTTGACAGATGTCGCAAACTGCCACCTAAATGTGATTGTACTAATTTACTTTCCCTCCACAACTGATATGTGAGAGCTTGACCGTACAAGAAACTACTCGACTGAGATACCTAATACCAATGACCAGTGGACACTGAATTTAAGTATTTTAGGTCTTAGATCCCAAGAAGCTGAAAACGCTTGCCTTTAGGTGTACCATGAGTTGCCACATTCCCCCCTCTGAAAAGAAGCAAGGTTGAAGTGAACTGAATCTCATAAAGAGGCGCTTAACACTCACAGAAGGTACTGTGTGCCAGGTACTCTTCTAAGTGCTGTACTTACATCAAGTCACGTATTCCTTCTAGCAATCCTACGTGGAAGGTACTTTTGTCATTTCCATTTTACAGACAAGAAAACTGCAGCACAGAGAAGTTAAGGACATTTCCCAAGGTCATTCAGCTGACAAGTGACAGAGCTCAGATTTGAACCTAGGAAGTTTGAGTCAGTTAATTTTATCCACTTATGTATCTGCCTCTGTGCTCCTACTGATGTGCTAAACACATTTATCAAACTCTTATTCTATGCCAAGAACCATACAGGCACCATTCTCATCCTCACAGAAACACAGAGCGTTAACCTACTCCTCAGAGATACCATAGTGGCTTGCCAAAGTGGCAGAAGGATTCCTACCCACAAATGTCTGATTCTAAGCTTGTTTTTGTTCTACTATTCCATTTCTTCACGTATAAGGAAGCTAGGGGGAGGCATCCCTGCCAATAAACAGCGTTTTCCACACCTAACCCTTCCTTTATCAGAGCTCCGTACGGTCAGAATGTTTGTGCACTTGTAAGCACATACATATGATCGTATAGTAGCAATCTGTCCTCTCGCATAAAGTGTAAGTTCAAATTGTTCAGTGTGCACCAAAATTGAAGGCAGCATTAAGATCTCTCAATACAAACATCAACAAAACACTTTTTAAGAAAAGTGACATAGTTAGGTGCAGTTGAGCAGGTCCCACGCTCAGGGACATACATCACTGGAATACAGTGGCAACATATTTTCAATCTCAGTAAGCAACTCATTATCAGTCCATCAAAAAACAAAAACACAGCTTGGGGGCCGGTTCCTAAGTTTCCAGCTGCATTTCTTTACTGTGTATAGAAACGACCCAGGGGATACAGGAGCAGCAAGAGAAAGGAGAACTTCAGAGAAGAGGTTGCTGGGCACAAAGCCCATCTTCACTGCTCTGCTCACACCACCATGCCCAGCACGGTGTCTGAGATTCAAATCTGCTCTGCTCCTTCCCTGCTGTGTGACCTGGGACAAGTTACTGAAACTCTCTGGTTAGAGCTTCCCCATCCGTAAAATGAGTAATAATCAATAGTACTGGCCTCAGTGGTCTGTCATGATTACATGTTGTCCCGTACAGATCACTGCTCTGAAGGCTGAGAGTGAGGCACAGACTCACGGGAGTCCCCTTGGGCGGACCCCCTCCCTTTCACGTTGCAGTCTTGCTCCTCTTTTGTCTTCATTCTATAAGGAAAACATACCATCCTATAGCTAGGTCTGCGACTGGGAAGAGCGTTGCTCTTCATCTTCGTACGATAACTTCATACCATGGAGGTCAGAGTGTGCAAATCCTAGATTTCTGTGTCAGCAACCCTAGTTATAAATGGGGCACCAGATCTGTTATCACTGTAACATGTTGCCAGACCTTATCTTTTGGTTACCACAGCTTGTTAGGCACAAGCCTGTGTAGAGTTGCCTAGAAAGCTTTGAAGGTTGATTTGATCATCTCTTAAAAGTTTACTGTTTTGTACATCAGGGATACTAATATAATATTACTACAAGTGTTTTCTGTACCACAGTAAAACCAGTCAGCCTGGAAAAATATGCAAATGTTGCCACTATGTTGTTCAGTCTTAAGGGCAATTAAATATTTGCTTTAAGCTTCTCACATTGCATTGCACATCCATAAAAACTTACTATTCATTTCTATACCTAAAGCTTATTTAGCATTAAGTCATTGGCATTATTTTCCTTTCACTGAAAATTGGGTTTTCAGGTAACATCACAATCCTGTATTATGTGAACCTTTATTTACAAATAACTTCAGTCTCTTTTCTGTTTCTGTTAGATCAATTACCTCTGTCACTTCATTAGCTGGGCAGCAGAAGGCAGTTGTTGCAGGTTTTCTCTACGAGAAGATGTCTACAACTCAGGCTACTAGTGTTGGTTGGCTCTTCTATTCACCTCATGAACAAAGACCTTCGATGAGCAGGGCCAGTCCTAGGCTCTGTGGGCCAGGATCAGGTCTACATGAAGCCAAGATGTTGTCTTGAAAAATAAAGTATAATAATAATAATAATAATAATAATAATACCTCAAATTGGCTTTTAGAAATTTTGTGTAGATACAAAAAAAAAAAAAGGTATTTTTACAGTTGAGCTTGAACAATAGGAACCTAAATTTTGTCAGAAGGGTTGTTGTCTATAAACGTAACTTTTGTCTTCCATGCCTTAATCTTTCATTCAAGGGATTATAAGAGTAAAGTCAAGTCATACAAAACTTGAGGAATTAAATAAGCAGTGCCTGAGAGAAAAATGACAGGTTTGTATGCCACTCATTTGAAGAAATAAAGGAGAAGGTTTGTCTGCAGACAGTTCTTGGACTCTTAATACCTTCCCTTAAACAAAACCCTCCTCCTGTCCATTTCTGAGTCATACACCAGTCCACTGCCAGTCAGTTCAAACTTTTAAGTTTCCTCTGAGTATTCTCTTCCCCTTACCCTCTTCCTTTAATCAGTCCTGGAATCCTACTCACCCTTATTTCATATTTTCTCATACTTTACACACTTTATAAGATCTCATTTTTTCTTTCCTATAATAGCAAAATGGCCTCTAACTCAGGGGTGTCCAACTTTTTGGCTTCCCTGGGCAGCATTGGAAGAAGAAAATATGTCTTGGGCCACACATAAAATACACTAACACTAATGATAGCTGATGAGGTAAAAAATGTTCGCAAAAAAAAATCTCATAATGTTTTAAGAAAATTTACAAATTTGTGTTGGGCTGCATTCACAGCCGTCCTGGGGGCTACGGGTTAGACAAGCTTGCTCTGATCTCTCCATTCACTGCAGCCTCTGTGACGTGACCACATTCACCTCCCACAGGGCCATTTTGATCATGTCACTTCTCTGCTCCAAAACCTTCAAGGGAAAACTTAAGCTCTGTGCCTACATTTCTTTGACCAATTCTGATTTCCTTTTTCAGGCGTATTTCCATTAACCTCTTATATAGTTTCCAAATTGGAAAATTAAGGAGGCACTCACTCTCACATGCCCAATCTGCATTCACATGATCTTGAAAGCAAGGGCTTCCTTAAATTCTTCACCCTAGGTGCCTAGCTTGCCTCATCCTGAGTTCCTATGATGTATTTTGTAGTGATATCACCTTGGCAGCCAAGGAGGTCCACCACTCAGATCTTCCTTCAAGAAAGAACTTGCTATTCAGCTGCAAAAAGTCCAGTTAGCTGACAGCCTCCAGCTACAGAACACTGAGGATCTGTCTCAACATTTGAGTCATAGCCCTGCTCTTCCTGGGCATCCCTAGTCAGTGACTGAGCATGTTAGGAGTACTAGGCCTGCCATTTCTGTTCAACATGGGCCATTTCTGTCTTTTAATATAAGGCAATTTTCCCTCTGGAGACCATTGACTTAGAGGAGACTGTCAGATATGCATTGTGGTCTGAAGGTTTTTCCTACCCAATTCTGCTTCCCCTCCTTTCATCTTTACCCTCCAATAAAGTATTTGTTTAGTAATTCTGTCTTAGTATCTGTGCCCAGAGGACATAAATAACACATCTTGTCAGCAACCAGTCACATGAGTCTGGACCTGGAGCTAGAGATGAAGTGAGAAGCTAAAGTGGCCTTCTCATGTAGTGGGTAGAAGGTGGGGGTTCCAGAGTTTGGGTTCAAATCCCAGCTCTACCACTTTTGAACTTTTATAAACTTAGACAAGCTATGCACGTTCTCAGTGTCTCAGTTTCTTCATCTGTAAAATGAGGATTTTAATAGTAAGTGTGGACTATGTGAGACAATGCATTTAAAGTATTTAGCACAGTGCCTGGCCCATAATAAATGTTCAAGAACTATTCATTATTACTTTATAGACTCAAAATGCCATTTACAGAAGTTGTTGGGTATAATAAAATAGAAGAAATGTTCACTTTCTTAAGAATTTTCCAATGGATATAAGGCTAATGAGGATTAATTAAAAACATTTCAAATCGAACCTTGTAAATTTTTTTTCATTATCACTTCCTATTATTTGCAATGTGGCTCCTCTTCTCCACACGGGGTTGTCACCTTGTATCTCCTGCCCTGATCTGCTTCTTCCCATATTTCTCTTACATCCACCCAAAGTGTCTATTCCTCTTTTTTCCCTCAGCTCCTGCTCATAATCACCTTCAGAATTTGGTTGAGATCTCACCTTCTCCAGAGTTTCCTTGACCAGCCTAGCCCACCCACCCCAACTGTGCTCATCCCTCTCTATTGGCAAACCCTAAGAATTGTACCATTTTAACTAAGTAGAACAAAAAAAAAAAATCTAATTTTCAAACCATGTTAAAGGTGTCTGTGCCTCCATAATCAACTGTCAGTAATGAAAGACTAGAACAGACCCTCCCTTTTCTTTAGACAAGACCTCCCCTCCCCCGACCCTTTTGCCTAAGGCTAGGAGATGGCTTGGCAAAGCAAAGCTAAATACATACTTACTTAAAGGATGAATGTTTTCAGCTGTGGATGCATGGTCCGCCTACAAACTATATTTTTATATCCTTTTTCTATATGTGGGTCTTAAAAAATGAAATGTTTCATGAAACAATCTCAGTCATATAAAAGGATATTACAGTATAAGGGAAGTGTTTTACAATCATTTTAGATATTATAGTTCATATAATTCTGTTTTATAAAATAAAAGCCTATTCTATAACACATCTAAAAACTGGTAGAAAATCATAATTAGAGACAGATGGCAAACGTGGCACTCTTTCCTCTATTTCGTACATATGATATTCCCTACAAAGTGGCACTGAATGTCTTCCTGTTACCACACAGTGCCATAGAAGCTCAGAAACATAAAGTCTCTTTTTACACCTATGAAACTGACTTTAAACAAAATAAGCAACTTCAAAAGTAAGATGAAAGTGTTTTGTATGTGGTTGAATGCCATGAATGTTTTTGCATAGCTTAATATTTGAATATTTGTATATATGCATTAATGTATATTATAATACATACCCAAAGAGTACTACAAAGCTTCAGCCATCCCATACATTCAATTTGAAGCCCTCATCAACATATTCACATTCAAAGCCAAGATCCCTATGTTAACGAGGTCACAATCTTCAGTGTATTTAAATTTTGTAAATGAATAGTATTTTTTAAAAAATCTGTTACACACAGAGCAATACATGAGAACAGCATTAATAGCCTAAACAGGTTTTTAATGGCTCTTAATATAATATACCCTTTCAAGGAACTATCCACACATATTGAACTGCATTTTTACTGTACTATTTTGAGTAATTATGGATTGAACATGCTTGATAAAATAAGCATTAAAAGTTATGCAATTTTCTTGAAATACAAATAACCCTCCATAAGTATGCAGCTCTATATGAGTAAGTGATAAAATATTAGATCTCAAACATTGAAAAGTACAGTTAGTTTTCACACTAATTTTCAAGAATATTTATTTTTATTGTTACAATTCAGTAAACTATTTTACCAAAGTTTACAGTTGCCTCCAATTCAAAGCAAATTAAAATCAATTGTGTGTTTCATAATCAATATCATGATGTGAAAATAATTAATAGCTAATATAAAATAATTACTACTTCCTTTTAAAGATAGTAACTACAACAAGATCATTAATACTATCCTAATCTGTTCCACTTAACAAGTTTACATTTCAAATGTTTCCATTTTCAAACAGCAATACCCACTATACATTTAGAAAATCTGGTTGTGAAAATATTTTAATTTTTCAGAAAACTGCTAGCTCAACCTACTTTTCTTTGTGAATTCTGAGTTGCTACATTATTTTCTCTTCACAATAATTAGTAATTACTGATCTCTCAAAAACTAAGAACATAATGCAAAGGGAAAGAATTATTAAAGACAAGAAAGTAAATTTCTATTATACAAATGAGCAATATTCAAGACAGGTTGTTTATCTTAAACATATAGATTATTATAGTCACAATTAGCTCACCACTACAGTTCAAAATATACATACACATATTTGAAAATCAATCTTTTAAATAAAGTACTGCAAGCATCTTTCCAGCTTAAGGATTTGAAATAGCAATTAAATCTGAACCTTAAATCATTCATCTCTGTAACTAGAAGAGCAAGTCCTCAGGATGTAAATCTCACCCAATAAGACAAGAGATGCCGAATGTATTATTAATTGCTAAGTAATTTCTTAATTTGAGAATGTAGTACCCAACACTGGCAAAGAAATAATATGATTTATGAGCCCACACTCTCATGCTGTGGTACTAGAGTTCAATAAACACATACACATCCTAAATATACACTGTAGATGTGATTTCTACAAGCCAAGAAACATAGCAAGACTCGGAGCTAGCAAGTCCACCTCATCTACTTATACAAACACCAGTATTTAGAATACCTAAAACGCCTGCTGAAGATTGCAGCTCGACATCCCCCTGGGGTTACTCCGAAGCAGAACCACATCTCTTCCCCTCAGTGATTACTGAGTTTTAAGAAGACAGGTAACGTGGGGAAGAAATTCTCTCATGCAGCAGCAAGATAACTCTTCTCTCCAAATTTTCAAAAACCAACACCCCCTCCCCACAGACACAGACACACACACGATCACCTTTTTTTAAGAAAGAAAGGAGGGTTTTTCAAATCAGTGCCTAAAACATATCGCTTGCATGCGGATGAAAAATGTATTTCTCCTCTACTTGCTGCTGTGTAAGATGTTTGCACATCTGATTAGAAAACCTGGATGTACGTAAAAAGTAGTGCTTTCAATGAGATTCCTTTAGTGATATCTGCCTGTAGAGATGTATATGCACATAAATATACATATTTATGCAAACATGACTACATTAACAAGGACACATACGCATGCATACCTAGACCAATAATTAAGCTTAACCTGTTCTATGAGCCCCCTTTGACATTTTTTAGCATGCATATTATTCAGAAGGCTGATTTCTTAAAAATAAATAAGCAGCTGCATATAATGCATGCCAAAGTGGCACGTTTAGAGAGGAGCAAATACATTACCAGACGCATTTTGAAGTTTCTGGAACACCTGCAGGTAAAAGGAGACTGTGAATCGGATGCTGGCACGCGGTATTCCTGAGAATCACAGAGCTCGGTGTGACTGTGGGGGAATATGAGGCGAGTGGGAGGCTGGAAACCTTTGAGTTGAGCTCACTCTAGGCATCAGAAAGCCTCAAAGAGGGGAAAGAAAAAGGCAGCCCACAGACAGCCAGATGAGAAACTTCTGGCACCTCTCCAGCTCAGGAATGAATTCTCTGTAATTTGGAGATGTATAGTGATGGAAATGAAGAGAAACTTGGATTTGCGGGTGAATTTGCTCAGCCATGCAGAAATGGGCAGGTAGCAGTCTCTCAGCTCATTTTAAAACAGTCATTCAGGAAGAAGACTGAATCAAAAAATTAGCAGGCATTCTTTTCTGAAAAAAATAAAAAGGCTCCTCCAGCCAGCTTCCCAAGATGCCTTTACAAACTTCAAATGGATCATTCCATCAGCTATTTGTTGCACATTTTATTAATCCCAGTGCAGAGGTAAACTGAAAAAAAATCTAATTCCTTTTATGTAGAAGACTGGATTTATTGCTTCTTTTTATAATGCACTTTAGTCATATAAATACATAGATTTACTTACAGAGTTCTTGTTTCTTGTGTAAAAACCACTACTGTTTTGTCCAGATAAAATGCTAAAAGGCTTGTTCATAGCTTTTCAAGAAAGCGGAGAAAAAACGTTTTAAGACTCAGAGGCTGAGCTGAGTACAGATATTCAAATGTAGAGTTTGAAGCAAAGAGACTGTAAAGGAAGAGTCCTGAGTCATTAAAGTGGCACCTAAGAGATACGGTTACCCACGAGCATTGAGCAGGCAGCTGGCTCAAGTCTATAAATATACACGTAATTAAGGATAGAAGGAAAGAGCTTTGGCAAATTAAGTTCTTACAGACAATAGCTGTGACTTTGTTTAGGCTTACAAATAGGCTAATCATTTCTGGGGAACACCAGGGGGCTTCACCTTGTCTGAAGAACTCCTTCTAAGCTCACAGACAGGGAGTGAGGTTGGAAGCATCACACACTGGCTGTATATGCATATATACACACACACACACACACATATATACACATATGCATATATATACACACATATATACACACACATATACACACACACATATACACATATGCATATATATACACACACATATATACGTATATACACACACATATATACACATATGCATATATATACACACATATATACACACACATATATACATATACACACACATATATACACATATGCATATATACACACATATTTATACACACACATATACACATATACATATATACACACACACATATATATATACACATATATATTCAAATGTAATGAGAAGGACAATATTACCATAAAGAATGTTGTCATATTACGTTGTGCCTGTGTGGTTTAACTACTCATCCAACCTTGCAAACGGCCATTCGCCTGGACTCAGTAGCAAATGTGCTACGGACAGGAGGGTGGGGGTGGGAGGCCGATTTTGTTTCTTTTACTACACACGCCCTTGGGAGGCTCGCGGAATAATGCCAGGGCTGAGAGTGGGAGTGGTTCTTTTCAAGGCCACATTTATCTATAATAAATCCAAGGTGGAATTAATAATGACCAATGAAGTTACTTATTATTTTAACTCTTGAGGTCAAAGGCAGAACAATGTTTATTGATAGAGGTGGATGGCAAGACTGCTGAAGACGGCCGGGCTCATCTTTAAGCATGCTCAATAAACAGGTACTGACGAGCAGCCTCCAGGCCTCCTCACACTCCAGGCCTCAGTTCTTCTTTTCCAGGAGATTTTTTCTTATCTCTCCACCGCCATCTGTTTTACCCATTCATTCAACAAATACCTAGTGAATTAGACATTCCACCCCATGCTGTGGAGAACACAAGGACACTTAAGATGAGACCCTAGGGGCTTGCTATTGTCAGAGAATACCCCAATGAGTCCCAGTAAGTATGGGCCCATCAGAATTCAAACACCCATGCCTACTGCCAGGTCTGAATTCGCTTTTGGTGGAGTGAAGCAAGCAGAATTTGCACGTGTTCTGCAAAATCTCCCCAGGTGGTTCTAAGTCCCCTTTTCCACCCCATAGGAGGAACAGCAATTCAAAGAGGTTGTTATGAGCCTACTAGTAATTGAAGCATCCCATCCACAGTCACACAGAGATTCAGGCTACACAGCTGCTCAAGCTCAGCTGCATGCCTGTGTCTTTGCTGATCACTCCACCATGGGTAACACCCATACTTAATCAGTATGACCCACAGCCTAGGTCTGCAAGACGCTGAATGAATTTGGAAGCCAAAGCTGAAGGCAAAGGCAGCCTTTATGGTTCATTCATATAACTTCTCTGGGCTCTGTTTTCTTATCTGTAGAATGAGAGGCCAAGGCTGGCTGTGAGTTTATGATTTCTATGCCAAAATGTACAATCGTCCTCTCTGAGCAAGTCAGTTCCATGCTACAATGGCACCTATGTAAGCATAAGCCGGAGGTCAGAACTCAGAATTCCGACTTCTACTATCTTACTGCTTAATGGTACCCAGTGAGCAAATCAAACCTCATGAGATTGAACCTTCAGCCTGAGGAACTTGGGACCAGCATCATAGGCTTCTTCTTCTCCTCCTCTCCATGGGGGGCCCACTGAAGAATTCAGGACATGAAAACGAGCACATTACCTGCCAACCCCCTCCATCCTTTGCTTCGGCAACTGCCTCAGCTCCAGTCCCAAAGGACCCCCTAGTGAGTGGCAGATCCTGGAAACTTCAGAGTGGTCACGTAGCCAGAAGTCGGGCTGTGGCCCAGCCCTGACCCACCCTCTTTCCATGGCTGATCCCCTTCAAATGAGTGTGAGGGGGTATGGAGCTTGCAACAGCAGCTCCTCTGGGGTCTAGTTCTAATCTCTGGTGGTGAAAGTGTGTCCCAGGCCACTCCTCAGAGGTATAAGAGGAGAACTGCCCATACCATCCTTGATGGCCAGTCGGCCTGCCCACCCACCCCTCCTTGACTGTCAGCATAGGCTCACTCTGTGTCCTGCAAGTCCACCTGTGATGACAATAAGAATAGCTCAGAGGTCACCATGGTTTGCAGGACACAGAGCAAGACTGTGCTAAGAGTCAAGGAGGGGTGGGCGGGAGGCCGACTGGCCACCTGAACACTGGCCATATTCTCCTCTTACCACCACATATTTTCCATGTTTATTTTCTTTGTTGCCTGTCTCCCTCAGAACAATGTAAGGTCCTCACCACTATTTCTCACAGTCCAGGGAGCGACACGGAAGTTAAGTAACTGCCAATAATACCTAAAATATATGCCTTAGTTAGCTCAGGCTGCTATAACAAAATAGCGCAGCCTGGGTGGCTTAAACAGGCGTTTATTTCTCACAGTTCTGGGGGCCAGGAAGTCTGAGATCGAGGTGCCAGTAGATTCGGTTCCTGGGGAGAATCTTCCGAGCATGGATACAGCCACCTTCTCACTGTATCCTCACGGGGAGGAAAAAGGATGCTCTGGTGTCTCTTCCTCTTCTCACAAGGATGCTAATCTCATCCTGGGGGCTTCACCCTCCTGACCTCATCTGAACTTAATCACTTCCCAAAGGTCCCGCCTCCGAATGCCATCATATTGAGGGTTATGGCTTCAATAGATAAATTTTGAAGGAACACAAACATTCACTCCACAACAAAATACAAACGAATCAACTAATTAGTTAATGATAATCTTGTTAGTTTTTTGTTTATAACATTCTGGATGTCAAGGGCACAAATGGAAGAAAATGTGTGACTGTCTCTGGTAATTATCTTCGAACCTAGAGACTTGGGGCGAATGGGTTGGCCCTCATTAAGTGGCAGGTGTCTCCCCAGGAGCCACCCCCAGGACCCATCAGGCTAGCCAGCCCAGGCAACCCTTTGAGCTGTCCTCTCGCAGTCCCTTCCAACCCACTGGCAAAATGTGCTGGTTCCTGGCCTCACTGTTTTACATCCAAGCTGTCTGAAATGCAATAAGGTTTTTTTTTTAAAGAGCACCCAGGATTTTAATTAAAGTTTCAGGGATCTAGCCAAGGATATTTTTCGAAAAGAGAAGCAATATCTGCTTTTGAAGACAGAACATTTCATAACAGAGATCTCATATATTGTGATGAATGATAAATAGCCTCAAGGGCTGTACGCAGAAAGGAACCCAACTATGGGGGTGCATGTGTGTGCATGTGTGTGTGTGTGCACGTGTGTGTGTGCACATGTGTGTGCATGTTTAATGCTCAACCTGCCTAATAAGGACAGAGTCAGGAAAACTAATGCACTCCAGGTACTTAAACCATTCGTATATTTAAGGCAGACAGTTAATGGCCCCACAGAAGGGTCTGTCTCTTAAGGGCAGGAGAGTATCTTTTGTTCTCCCTGATGATTCTCTTTGATTTAAAAGGCTTTGGTTACAAGATGCCCTGCAAACAGCATTAGATAAGAATTCAGCTTCGCAAGTGCTGCTCAGCAGATGTCTACCACACACTTAATGCACAAAGGGACCATGTGGGAGACCACAATTCCATGCCACTCATGTTCAGTGGTAAAAAAAAAGAAAAACAATGGAAAATACTGAGGCCCCAATATCAGAGCTGGCAGTTTGGCAAGATTATTCCACTCATGAGTTTTGTTTTTTAGAAATCCATGCTTGCTGCTTAGAAAAACCCTGATAATCCTCCCTCACCAAGCCAGTCAGAGGCTAGAAAATGAGCTCCAAAGCCACCCACTTCTTTGAAAAGCCTAAGCCACAGTGGTGTGGGAAGGGGTTCACTCTGTGTCCATCGCAGGACCACCTGGGGGCTCTTAGATAATGTGAAGTGGAGGCTCCAGTGGCACTGCCATGGGGCCAGCAACCACAGGTGCTTCCTTGCAAAGACGGTGGAGGGGCAGGCCACCATGGGTCTGCGTGAAGTATTAGCCAAGTGCTGGCTGGGCAGCATCACTGGGCCTCTGGACATGGAAGTTGGGCTGGTGGCTTCAGTCCCATTTCCCTGACATTATGAATGTTGTTTCTCTGGATCCAAAATGCAAAGGATAAGGAGGTGATTTTATGAGAGGTGATAAGCTAGACAGACACCTCAACCCTAACCATTTATTCACCTAAGGAAAAGCCGGTATGATTCTCCCTGCTTTGCTAAACCATCAAACAATTAAGGTAAATCACCCCTAACCTAGCTTTTCACACTGATTCCAGCTGGTAATAATAGATAGAAAAATCATGAAATATTATAACAAATAATTCTGTATTTATTGTTATATATTTTGCAATAATAAAATCTATTGTATTCTTTAAGTGGCAACAGCAAGTGACAATACTCTCAAGTTCTGAAAGGCCAGCCAGTGGAAGAAAATGAGACCAATGTGCAATCACAACCCACAGATATCCAAGGCACGGAAAGTAACTGACTAGGAGTCGATTACCAACTCAGAATCAAGAAGTGACATTTATGATTCTCAAAGTATACAGAGCCTGGGGTGCTTCCACAGAAAATACAAATGGTCCTCAGAGAAGAAGAAATGGGTCCATGGGCCATCTGTGCAGGGGACAAGCACTGAACTGGGAGTTAGAAGATCCAGAGTCTCAGCTGCTGCTCTGACTCCTAGCACTGTGACCTTAGCCTGGGATCTCCCATCAGCGTGGTGGGGATTGTGTCTGCCCTGCCTACTTCCTAGTATGGATATACGGAAAACACCACCTTGTGTACAGCATACAAATCTAGTGTGGTCATACGGCCCTCGGCCTGACCTCAGCCCCAGGCATCAGAGTATCACGAATGAATCATTACTGTTTCATCACCATAAGGTCTTAGTAAAGGGAGAAAGTGCCTTTAAGAACCTTAAGAGGGAGTCAGTGTGTGGAGGATTAAACCTTATAAAAGAGAGAGCCAAGAAAATCAAGCTTCCCTCCAATGCCTCACAATTCAGCCCAGTCAGGGGTGATGCATTTCAATTAAGTGCTAGGCTTCCAGAGAGCCTTGTAGACTGACGATCAAAGTTCTTGCTCAACTGAACTGAAACCCTGCAAAGTGGCCACCACTAAGACTCACCAAGGAATTCCTCATATAAACAGTAGTCCGTGTCAATTAACCTTTGTGAACATGAAAAAAAAATGGCAAGGTTGAGGAATTAACAAGGAGACAAACACAGATGCCAGACACAGGCATGTTGCTACTGTAAATGCTACAATCACATGGTAATTAATTTTAGTATAGTAGGAATGCCTCTCCTGATGAAAGACCTTTTCTAAAAACGAAAGTACATTAAAAATAGAGGGTGAATCTAATCTATATTTTATCCTATAGCACTCTGATTAATCCCACATCTGCAGGGAAGTGCAAATATTTATTAAAGGCACCCTATCAGGGCCTTTTGAATCTTTGAAGAATCAGTAAATATATTGCATTGAACTGTGTATCATTCAACTCCCTTAATTGAAGATTCAAATATAATTAAATAAATTCATAAGTTATGAAGACATCTTTTCCCCTAAGAGGAAAAACATTTGTGGAATATATAACTGAGTGACAGCATCACCTGAATTCATTATTACCCCCACGTTGTTAACGTGGTTGGGACCTGCCACCCGAAGCCCTTGACCTAGCCCCTTCACTTTACAACCCAGCAGTGTGGGGCCCCATACACATTTGTGTGGACAACCCAGAAAACAAGTGCAAGTTCTGCTCAGATCACCCCAAGTCCATGGCCCAAAACACCCCTACTGTACATCTCTTGGGCTCAGATACATGCACACTTGTTATATAGTCCTGCCCTCAAGATTTTGGACCAGAGAAAGAAGGCTTCATGGGCCCTGGCAATGGCCTTGGGGTCATTTAGGTAGAGACTTCTAGTGGCTAATTTATAGGGCCGTGTTCTAAAAAGGGGCAGAGACTCCAGGTGGGCATGTCTCTTTGGTTCCTTGAGTTTTCACCCAATGGGGAAAGGCATTACTAGAGAAGGACACAGGCAATTTAACTAAAATGCAGGTCTCAGGCAGGGACCCTGGTTCCCCAGGTCTAAGGGAATAAGTTTTGAACCCATCTAATAGATCACTTGAATAGGGGATCTACATCCATGGTTCACTTCTTCTTCAACTTCTCCTTTGTTAAAGTCTTTAATTTGGCAACTTCTTACGTTATAACCTGTGTCTTCACTACCTAATATAATTATTTTCTCTAAGAATTTTCATAATTTTCTTCTTACCAAATTAATTGCCCTGGCAGGTTTGATTCTCCCTGCTTTCAACTACTTACATCACTTTTTACGTAGACCCTATCTAGCCTTGTTCTGCCCATGTACCCCCTGCTATGCTACTTTCATCCATTTCCTTTGCCACTACTTGAATTTCTCTTTCTCCTACATCCATTCAGTTGAGGTAAGTACTGCTGTGGACCAAGTATCCCTCCAACTCTACACATAGATGTCCATCTATTCCCATGGTTGGTACTTACTCAATTGTCTTTGACCCAGAGTGCTTCTCTCCACCTTTCAGCAAGCAAACTTCATTTCCACACTCTTGAAGCTCATCTTTTTTTATGAAGTAGTTCTACATTAACTTCACTCCTGCCTAATCACTCTAGATAACATATAACAGGGCCAAAGTTGGGGCTCTAGTTCTGTATGAGTGCAACGGAGAAGCACTCTGGGTCAAAGACCCAGATGATAAAGAGAGCTCCTCTTATTTGCAAGCCTAACTGATTTGTATCCGGATCTATATCCCTAGAGTCATGTTTCTCACACTTTGATAAAGAACAGGAACCATCTGGTGATCTCGTTAAAAGGCAGACTCAGATACAGTATACCTGGATGAGGCCTGAGAATTTCATTTGTAAAATGCTTTTGGATGATGTCCATGTTATTGGTCTTTGGGTCACAAGTACCAAATGCCTAAAGGACTGTATTACAAATTTCCTGAGTATGAATTTGGATTTAGGAGGAGAGAGTGACATGATTGATTAGTAAGGTCTGCCATGAGCACTGGAATAGAAAATGGCAACTCTGATCTGAATATTAATGACTCACTAGTTTATTGATTTATTCAATACATATTTATTGAGCACTATGTGTCCAGCACTATGGACAGAGTGAAGACAAAAATAGTCACTACGTTCATGAAATTCATATTCTAGGAGGATAGAGAGACAATTGAAAACAAACAAATAAACAAGATGATTTTCTATAGTGGTAGGTGCTATCAAGGCAAAAAAGAAGTAATGCATAGAGTAACCGAGAGGGGTACTTCCAACTGCGAGATCAGGGAAAGCCCCTCCACGAAGAAGATGGCTGGGCTGAGTCCTGAAAAGTGGGAACAACTGAGACATGTTATTACTAAGAGAACAGCCTTTCATGAGAGGGAACACCGAAAGCCACAGCCCAGAGTCAGGAAGGGGATCAGAGGGCTCCGTATGAGGGCTGTCTGGAAAGTATCCAGCCACAGAGTATGAAAACTAGAGGCGTTTATGGCTGGATTTTTTCCAGACAGCCCTTGTATTTGCCATCCTTAGACAGTGAAAACTAGCATACTTTTTATTAAGGCAAATGTGTGTTCTAATCGCAACTCTCCCACAAGGGACAAGTTATTGAATCCACTTTTTTATCTTTAAAAAATTATTTCTATTTTTCAGAGGTATGCTATGCCAGAGATACAATGGTAAATAAAATGTCAGTGATTCTACTCCCATGAAGCTTCTATTCCAGCCCTGTTAGCCTGTTTACTCATCTATAAAATGGGTAAAATAATACTTACTTTGCAAAGTCATCAAATAAATATAATACTTAATACGTTCTCAATAATTAACAGAATCCTTATCTTAACTTCATATTTGGCAATATATGTTGACAAAGTTTATACACCTTTGGTGTATTTCAGATTCATTTTTTTAATCTGCTTTATTTTCCTCCTTAGATGATAAATTCTCCAATTTAGGGAATATACTCTGTTGTAGCTGGAAGAGCCAGGAGGCCAGCACGGCAAATCCCTTCATTTCATAAAGAGGAAACTGAGGCCTGCCGACATAACTTCAGGGAACCCAAGTGTAACACTTAAGTTAATTTTAGCTGCTGTAACAAAATGAACAAACACTCCAATGCAAGAAAATCATCAGTCTTATTTACATAAGTTACAAACCCAGTGCTCCAGAGCAGTGGGGAGACTCTCCTACAAGCAGTTTTAGGAACCCCGGATCCTTCCACATTGTGTCCCTGCCATCTGCAGTCTAAGACTTCCTGTCTCACTTTGCGTGCCAATCTCCTGTGTCTGATAGAAAGAGATTATGGGGATGACTTATAAGAGGTTTCTAAGAGGCCAAGCCTGGAAGTGCCACCTCAAGTTCATTCCCACTCATTGGCTATTGTTTAGTCATGTGGCCATCACTTACCACAAAAGAGTCTGGGAAGTGTAGTCCAGGAGAAAGACAAGGAAAAGGAATGTGATAAGCAGTCTATATTTTGTCAAGTCACCTTCCTTTCTTCCTTTGCACATATGAATATGTATAAAAATAAGGCTCTCTATCAAGTGGTCTTTATCTTAGTTGATAGCTGGCTCTAATAATACTGTGAGATAGGAAATAAAACACATTCTATTGGTCAAGCAGTTTACTCTTACTGAGATGGGAATAGTAAAGAAAGACAGCTACCCATAGTAGCATGAAGGATCAAACAGAGGTATGTTTTGATGAGGAAGAAATAATGCATAGACAGAAAATCATATCATAACCCCACTTCATCTCCCTCTACTGTTTCACAAGATCCAGCTGCAAGTAGACCACGAGTCGCTCTCTCAATTTTCTCACTCCAGAAATTTCAGCAAGATTGTTGTGAGGATCATGTGGAGATTGCATATGCAAAGATAAAATTGAAGTGTAACTGTTGTTATAAAATGCAATTATAAATAGTGAAAAAAAAAGAAGTTAGAGCCATATAATGAAAATGAATTACCTTTATAGAAAGTCATTTTCAATATCAAAAACAATTCAATTAAAACTTTCAAAAGCAATACACATCTATAAAAAATATTATTACCAGAGGGTCTGGATGTAAATAATCACTAATGAACAAAGTCTATGGTTTGCAAACTCTACTCTTTCATCTTGAACTAATGAGGCAAAAAAAAAAAAAAAGCCTTTAAAAAATAGTATTCTATAATTTTAAATTTCATAAGATGGTGCTAAAATCAAATAAAGTGAAATAAACCCATCTGATACAGAAATAATAATATCAACATCATGGATAAATATACATCAAAGTTTGGGATGCATAAAAGTAGTGCAAGTACTCTTTTGACTGAAGAGATTACTTGATGATATCAGGCTGCATTTAATTTAATAGTCATTAATGACCAGAAAACACTGTGTAAATTAAATCCACCACTGATTTTAAATTGAGTACCATATATATAAAAAAATACTTGAAAATCCCCCCAAAATAAATAAATGTCATGAAAACATTAAAATATTATATAGCAAAATGTAATGAAAGTGTCTATCAACTTAGAAAAAATAAGAGCTAGGTTAATACCATTTCATTTTAATAAGTAATTGCTGAGCACTCACCATGACTACTTTATACTGATCACCTCCTACAAATGACCCTATTAATCCCCAATATCTGAAAATAGTTATAATGCCTCTAAATCGGGGCATGAGCTTTATAACAGTGCTTGCACCTGGTACCAAGATTTTTCATTTTACAAGGACATGATGATGTGGAGAATTGCCATGGCTTTGGGAGCATGGTTGATGGAGTTAATTAAGTGGTAATGGGTAATATATGGGATACACAAAACACAAAGAGATTTCTCCTTTCTCAGAACTCATTACACTTATTTCCTATGCCACTGATTTGCCAATTAATCATTGATCATGTGCTGCCTGTGACATTTCCTGTCTTGTCAACCTGTATTAATACATTATTCTTATGCTGGTTTAATTTCTTCATCTTGCCACTCTAATACTGAGAACAAAAACCATACATAACATGTTTTGACTTCTTTGAAAGCACTTAGGTGCCAAATTATAATATCTGTTAATGTAATGAATGAATTCAGAATCTGGGAATATTTTTAGATTAAATCAGACCAGACTAAAAGTAATTCCAAAGTAGAATACATCTGCTCTCTATAATCGAGGACCTGAGGCCTATTTTGGAAGTGCTGGTGTTGATTTGTATCAACAACCACAGGAAAAATCTTTGAGTAGAAGGAGCTACAGGGATGTGACGTGGAAAGAATGGACTAGGAAAGAGAGGAAGAGACCAGTTAACTGATTGAAAAGTACATCGTAACGAAACTTCATAAATCCACTTACCAAAGGTTAACTAATATCTCTAAAACTTCATATCCAAATACCAAAAACATAGATTAAGAGTGAATGGTCACTCAGCAAAGACTTTTAATGATACCATCGTAATTGTGAAAAACCAGATTTCATAATGAAGCAAATCTTTAAAATATAAATATTCTATATACAGAAAAATGTTAATTTATATAATAAGGTATATTTAATTTTCAAATGAATTAATTGATAATCACCTCACAATTAATTAATATTTGGTTCAAGATACATAATATGCAGAATAATGGCTCTTCCTTGAAACTAACTGTAACAATGTTACATTAAATGGCAAAGGAGAATCAAGATTCCAGATGCAATTAAATTTGCTAATCCACTGACCTTAAGATAGCATGTCCTGGATTACCCAGGTGGACCCAATGCAATCACAAGCTCCTCCAAAGTGCAAGAGGAAGGGTGAGGAAGAATTAGTGTCAGAGAGATGGAATAGGAGAAAGGTTAGCATTAGTCATAGCAGCTTTAACCACGGCGGAGACGGAGGGCCACAAACCAAGGAATGCTGGCAGTCTCCAGAGGTTGTGAAAAACGAAGGAAACCAATGCTCTCCCACAGCCTCTGAAAGGAATACAGCTCTGCTGACCCCTCAGTGCAACCTGTGTCAGGCTTATGACCTCCAGAAATGTAAAATAACAAATTTGTGTTGTTTTTAACACACTAAGTTCATGGAAACATTTTATAGCAGCAATATAAAACTGATGCAAAGACCAAACATTTTAAAAGCTTTCAGACTATTATTTATTTGACATGAATCTCAAATTCAACTAAAAATATTATAAGAAAATAAAATATATGCTTTTAAGAATTAAAAACAAGTAAACCAAAAACAAGAACAATGAAAGCAACAATAACAAGAAAGTCCAAATAATATAATATGCATTCCTTGGGCAGCTGTGTAGCTCTTTCTTTCACAGTGAGGTGCAAGGTGTATAATACCTTAAGAAAAATGTGGTGAAATGTGTCTCAGAGAAAGTGGTAAAGTGCCTTAGCCCCCTCTCCCCTCAGTGTATTGCTTTGGTGTAGCCCTCAGCCCTGCATTCGCTTTAATTTCAAAGAGCATAATACAATATTTGCTTCAAGTTCTCTGATGAGAAGAGGACTGTACTAGGAATAGCAAGCAGGTAGACTGTGACAAGGTCAACACAAACTATTCCCAGGGCAGTAGAAAACTCCAGCTGTTCATGACTTCATCCCAGGCAGGGTGGGGGCGAGCAGGGGAGAAGGGCATCATACTTACCCTTACTGCTGACTTGCTGACATTGAGTTGAAGACAGTCTCTTAATTTCAAGAACCTCCAAAAGTCAAATTCCACAAATTCTATCTTTAAATACAAATAAGTATACACAAATAAGCAAGCAGCTATGTAAAGAAAATAGAAAATGCACTCAATGAAAGCAAGGAAGCAATGTTCAATCGTTCCATTACGAAATGCACCATCCATAATTAGTTATAAGAGAGCTCGGATGGAGCATGCCCTAAGCCAACAGATTGTCTCTAAAGAGCACCTCACCCCTGTGTGGCTTTAATTACAGGAGAGGGTACAGAGAAGAGATTGGGGATCAGGAGACCCAGGTTCCAGTGTTGACTTGACCAATAAGTGATCTTGGTGAATTTAGGCTTTTCATTTTGAAAACAAAGGACATTAAACTAAGTTAATGTGTTCCAAAGTTTGAGATCTATGTAAGTAAGTATTACACAATATGGACTCTTAAGGTAAGACAATTATTTCCTTTTCCATGCTCTTTTTAACTTTTCTAAGAAGGTCAATGCAAAGTCTCAGTTTGGTGCTAGAAGAGCTCTGACACCTTCCTAATACTAGCAAACCTCCTTTGTAACAAAGAGAGGGCACGGCATAAGTTCAGTGTCTTCCGAAAGCAAAGTCTTTAGCTAGAACACAATATTATTTCATCTTCATTGTATTTCATTTTATAGTTTTATGTATGGCAAGTAAAACTGATTTCATTTATGGCATAATTAAATGAAAACAGAAAGTTGATATAAAAATATTAACTAAATAATATGCAAGTGCTAAGTACACAGATACTAAAAAATAATTTTGAAAAGGAAGTATCCAACTGACTTGAAATTTGAGAAACAGTAAATAAAATGATTTTTAGGATCCCTTCCCATTACAACTTTCTATAAGCCAATGATCAGAAACCATGCCTCCACTATCAAGGCAACTTTCTGAAACACTATTTCATTTAGTTGCTAAGGTAACTCTTCAAATTGTTCTATTATTGAATTAATATACACATGTTTTATTTCTCCACAATAAATAATATGTTGCCCAAAGCCAGGAAAAGCAACAAGTGTGTCTCATTAATGTATATTGAATGAATAAATCGATTTCCGCTTCTCTTAAATAAGGATATTTCTAGACCTAAAAAAAAAAAATCTTCAATTTAAAGCTATATCTAAGTCAGCATAAGTAGATTGTTTCCCTATTTATAGTTCAGTACCCTTGGGAATGTTAGAAAGGTAAATCTCTTCCATCATTGTCTCTGATCTCAAGTTCCTCCAAAACCCTGCACTCCAGCACTACTGGGAAGCTCAAACCCGCAGCTCAAGGTGACGTTTTATTGCCAGCATGCATTTATCTAGCCCTGCCCAACAGGGAAGGTGCAGAAGGTGGATGCCCACCTTACAGGCTGCCAACCCAGGTCTTGTGGTACCCAATCAGGAGAAAGGAAAAAGCAATACAGTTACCAAAAGCCAGGCCAGACAGGATAAGTCATGAAACTGTAAGAACTACTCACCCTGTGGGCCAGGCAGAGTGATAGCTTATTGCATATGCTGGGGTGGGGAGTAGGGAAAGAGATGAGGCACATAAATTATGGGGTTCAAAATGAAGGCATCGTCCTCCTGAACAGAAACTGAGGACTTCGTGAGCCAGGCTGCTGGGTCAGCTCCTTGCTGGTTTGTGACACGGCCCAGGTTGCTTGCTCTACCTCTTTTGCATCAGATTCAGCTGTAAAAAGGGGCCAGTAACAGTACCGAGCTCGCTGGTGTCCCTGGGGATTATACTGAGATTGATACGGATAAGGACCTGCAATAGTCCCTTCAGCATAGTACATATCCTATACCATTTATCATTGCAGCACTACTGCAGTGCGTGGTCTTTATGTATTTGCAGGCCGTGCCCTACACAGTCCACCATTAAAAGGCAGGAACTGAGCTTTATTCATTCTTTTTCCAGAATCTTGAACAATCCACAGCACAGGGCTGAACCTTAATAAATTCTTCTTGAATGAATTCATTAACAGACCAATGTTACTACAACGATTCTCATCAATACATATTCCTGTTCCTTTTAAGAGGATACACTAACACATGTGAGTCTCTAAAACTGGAAGCAAAAGAAAAAAGGCTTAACTCATCCCAATAGACTTGGGTGTTATTTTTATGGAATTGAAGGAAACCTAAATTAAAAATACATACTGTGCATCAAGAAAAAAATGTCAAAGAGAAAGAGGGAAGGATGGCATTCAAAGTATTGTTTAAAATACCACTCCTGGCTTACTTTCTTCAAGCTGAAGCCAGAAGAACAATGAAGACTCTCATTTATCTCCTGGGAGCTAATTAGTGGAGAACTTGCATGCTAAAAAAGTCATCTCCAAATACCACATGTACTTCATTCAAAAACGCAATTTACCTCTCATGTTTGAATTTGCCAGACTGTCCGAAAAATGTGCCAATTTGAGGTTGTTAGAAACTGGTACAACTTAATATTTTCCTGACTTGGCTTCCAAATTTAGTTTGCAGAAATTTCAGCTCCTTGGTAATGTAATGGCAATCGAAAATAGCTGTTTTCTTTTTTGCTTGCTACTACTTCCTTCTACAGAACAAGGATGCAAAGATGCCAAACCATCAAACAGGTCTACTGTGATTTGGAACATGTAATGACTCTTTACATTGTTTCTGCCTTATCAATTAATCAGTCTCCATATTAAACAATAACAGGTAATAAAACAGTAATGAAGTCCAGAAACCTCAACTTTGATCCATCAAAATAGCCTAGAAATAGATTCAACCGCAACCTGGATAGTCTTATTATTGAACTTGACTTGATCTTTAAAATGTGGTAGTATTGAAGGCAGCAGTCTTAAGCAAATTGCAAAGAGCCTTGAGTCTATTAATATAAAATACACATGACATATGCATATTTTATGTAATTTGCTAATAAGATTAACAATAGAGTTGGTTGGTTCCCCAGAAATTCCTAACTGGCTCACCTCTGAACTGCAAAGTTTCAGACATATGAACAACCCTTATAAGAAAAACATTTGATGATTGTGATGCATTCAGTGTAGGGCACCTAGGTGTCAAAAACTAGAACATTTGATGACTCTCAAAGTTCACTGAATTGTTGTCTTAGTTTACACAAACAGAAAAAATCTCAAAACACTTTTTCAGTAAAATCTACATATTTCTAAAAAGCATTCCTGTAAAATGAATATCATGGCATAAGTAATAACAAGCATAACTGGAAGGGAAAAGTACTTTTATTTTTCTAATTAACTTCATAACCACAACTGATGTCTTTCCCTAGGATATTTGACTCCCTTTGTTTGACTTTGACTATCTATTGCTACAAACATGTAACTCCTTCACCCAGCAGGGAATGATTTCAACTGCATTTCAAAACATGATTTTCTCTCTCCCACGTTCTAAACCCTAGAGCACTTCCTATTTCTGTATTTTTCAAAGGGCAATGCCAAATGTCTTCCTTCACGTTGAAATCTCACGGTCTCATATATTTGCTAGGAAGATAGCTGGAAATAATTAAGAACCATTTTGCTGGGTACTCAGAGTTCTGCCACTCAAACTTTTAATTATAAACTGACATCTAATAAAGCAGAATGTCAGAGAGCAAGTATACTTGCCTTGCAGTTTTACTGTGGACCTTGCTGTATCAAAGCCTGCCTTGATGATGATTTTTAATTAAATAAAAGCAAGCCTTCCCAGAGCAAGAATTACATGGAAAGCCAGCTTTTCAGTGGAGCAGCTGTGTAAACGGGTTCTAAAATTAGTCTAGTCGTTTCCAAGCTGTGTTTTACAGCTTCGATGTGTCTTCTGCAGCCCATGTCAGAATGAGAAAATGAATTTTCTCGAGAACATCCCAGTCATTTTGGGTTCAGTCCACTTTAATTGTGTCATAGCTAACTCAAACCCCTCGATTCTAAGCAGTCTGCGTGGAGAGACGTGTGATCAAAAAGCACCGTTCCCGAAGAGTGTTTGCTTTCATTACGATGGCGTTGACAGTACACGGGTACTGTAATAAAACCACCCGGCCTCTTGCCCAGGGGATGTATAAGCTGAGCAAGACAAACAAGAATATAATGAACAACGTAGGCTGACAGGCAGTAGCTAGTTTCAGATTCTAGATTTCTTGTCCTTTATTAGGACAATAAGGAGGAACTTTTTAATCCCTATATCTAATATTTATTTTTGAAGGACAGCCAATGGGGGTGATCACAGAAAAATATTCATGCAAGACAAGGTAGCCATTATCCTTCCCTTCACTATCAAAAAAAAAAAAAAAGAAAGAAAGAAAGAAAGAAAAGAAAAGGGAAGGGAAAAAAGAAGAAGAAAGAAAGGAAAAAAAGACACCTGAAATGGATTTTAACCCTTTCCAAACCTAAACTCCTGCATGAGCTGTCTTAGAAGGCCAAGGGGCAGTGGGGGGGAAGACAGGTGAGGGAGAAGAAAAGGGAGTGAGAAGAGGTGGCATTGCGCAGGAGAACATCCATCTCTGAGAGCATCCAAATCCATATACAACCGCACATAAAGGATGGCTTTTGCAGTGAACACTCGTCTTTCTTACCCTTTACTAGTGATAATCTAATGTTGCTAATGCATGCGTCACTACCAGATTCCTAGATATTCCAAGGGCCCCAGACCTTGTACAATCACAAATGTTTCTTTACAGAAATAGGTATTCTAAGGCTGGGAACCAAAGATTATAAAGCCACCTCCGACCTGGGGGAGAGGGCAAAGAGATCACTAAGGAGAGGGAGAGGCAGAGTTGTGTCCTAGTAACACACTGGCCACTGCTAAATCCATACCAAAACCTTAGAACCAGTAGCTCAACCCACTCCCAGCAAGTCACTCCATCACAAGCCTGTTCTTTTAGGTCTCACAGGATCTAAATGCTGCCTTACTAGAATAAGGGAACTGTAAGGTGGCTATTCGGACATGTCTGTGGTGACCCTTGCTATGTATTTTAAAATGCTATTTTATCTTACCAAGTGGTGAGCACCACCAATATTCTAAGCCCTCAACTTATTTTCTAAGTGACCTGAAAATGGTGATTGGAGGAATAGCTACCATGACTCTAATGAAGCTGAAGTTTCAAGGCCCCTGAGGGGCACCTCCCTTGTGAAATCCGGAAGTTACAGAAAGCTCCAGGTGGGAAGGGAGCCAACTTGCAATCAAGGGTTTCTAGTAAATTAGCGAAATACCTCTTACACAAAAGGGACCTGAATCCCCACATTTCTGCTAATTTATGATTTTTTTTTTCTCATTGATAAAAGTTCACTTGGCTATCTATGTATTCATACCTTTGTCTTCTTTTTCTGAAAGCGGGCACTCAAAATTGCATAATATTTAAGCTCCAGGAAACTTGGAACCGCCCCTTACGGTTCTGTTTGAGAACTTTCAATGTGTTCTAATCAGTCTGCCATTTGAGAAGCACTATAGCTGGGGTGTTGTCCAGGAGTAGTTATTATAATACTAGCACCCTCCCTTCACTCTCAAAATTGTCTTGGTTTAAATGGTAAATTGGAATGATGTGGCCTCTCTAAGTACAGCATAATAAAGAAGAACACAAACTCTGGATCAAAGAGTTGGGTTTGAAATCAATCACTGTTATTTAGTAGCTATTTGGAAATAACTTGGGAAAGCTATTTAACTTCCTAGTGCCTCACTTTCCTCGTATGTAAAATGGGGTTAGTAATACATACTTCATAGGCAGTTAGGATTATATGAGTCCATATACGTAAAGCACTTAGAGCAGTGCCTGGCACAGAGGAAACACTACGTGCTGGATGTTTCATTGTTGTCATCATCATTATTAAGTCTTAATTTGGTTTTGAAAAAAAAAAAACCAATTCAGTATTTATTTACAAGAAAGTACTATGCTCAAATAGCTAACAATCTATGGTGGTTATTTGTATGTTGTGATCACTGATTTAAAGATAATCTATATTGACTTCTGATCACTTTTTTCAGTTTGAGATATAATTGACATATAACATTGTACTAGTTTAAGGTACAAAACATAATTATTTTATATATGTTCATATTGTGAAATGATTGCCATAAGTTTAGATAACATATATCACCTCACATAGTTAAAAAATTTTTTTTTCTTATGATGAGAACCTTTAAGGTCTATTCTCTTAACACTCTTAACAACTTTTAATTTTGTGATACATTAATACATTATTGTTAGCTATAGTCATCCTATTGTACATTACACCCCCAGAACTTATTTATCTTATAACTAAAAGTTTGTACACTTTAACCACCTTCCTTCAATTCCTCCTCCCACTACTACCTACTTCTGGCAATAACCAATTTGTTTTCTTTTCCTATGAGTTCAGGTTTTTTTAGATTCCACATATAAATGAGATCATAAAGTATGTGTCTTACTTATTTCACTTAGCACAATGCCCTCAATGTCCATCCATGTTGTTGCAAATGGTAGGATTTTCTCCTAATTTATGCCTGAATAATATTCCATATTTATTTTTATATATCACATTTTCTTTACATTCATATGCCAGTGTGCACTTAGGTTGTTCCCATGTCTTGGCTATTGTAAATAATGCTGCAATGAGCATAGGGTTACTGATATCTCTTTGTGATAGTGATTTCAATTCCTTTGGATATATACCCAAAAGTGGAATTGCTAGATCATATAATATTTCTATTTTTAATCTTTTGAGGAACCTCCATACTGTTTTCTATACTGGCTGCATGAATCTATACTTCCAACAATAGTACACAAAACTTTCCTTTTTACCACATCCTCATTAGCACTTATTTCTTACCTTTTTGATGATAGCCATTCCTACAGGTGTGAAATAATATCTCATTGTGGTTTTTAATTACATTTTCTTGATGATTAGTAATGTTGAACACTTTTTCTTGTACCTGTTAGCCATCTGAATGGATGTCTTCTGTGGGAAAAGGTCTGTTCTGTTGTTTGGCCCATTTCTTAATCAGATTGTTCGATTTTTGCCCCTGAGTTAGATTACTTCTCGATATATTTTGTATATTAACTCCTTATCATATACTCATATGTAATTTGAAAATATTTTCTCCTGTTCTGTATGTTGCCTTTTCATTTTGTTGATGGTTTTATTTGCTGTGCAGAAACTTTAGTTTGATGTAATCTCACTTGTTTATTTTTGCTTTTGTTGTCTTTGTTTTTGGTGTTAAACCCAAAAAAAATCATCTAATTTGTTCCTGAGTTCAATTCCCTCAATGCATATTTGGAAAATCCTTCCTTGTTGTGGAACTTATTTGTAATCATTAAGAACAGTAAACATACCCTGTAGAATACTATTTTATACAAAATCACTTTGGGAATTACCTAACCCCATGTAACTGCTCCAGGAGAATAAAGTAAAATTAGTGGCTCATTTGAAGGTAGAATTGAATTCAAGATAATAAAAATTTTCCCAATAAGTCTAACAATAAAAATGAATTAAAAAAAAAAATTTTCCCAAAACAAACATTCTCTAATTATGATATAGACAGGACTGGCTTCTTAGGCGGTAGGTTCCCAAATATTGAAAATATTCAAGAAGTGACTGGTTGATCAACCACCTGCAGATATGATACCTGGATTCTGCATTATACAGATGATTCAACTTGACTTTCAAGGTCATGTCCAATACTAAGAATCTATGTTTCTATCACTCTTATGCAGGACATGAGACTATTTCCTTCCCCTTACCACATACTCAGCTCTTCTCACTGCTGCATTTAATATGATGGGGTTTACACTCTCCACCCTGGAGAATTCTTGGCCTGTTAATTCACGCTTGTTCTTGTGGAAGAAAAACTTCACAAGCAAAGGTTCAAAATTCACAATAAATGCATTAAAAAAATACCAAGATTCTTGAAACTTACATATAACACACAAAACTGGAAATGTTTAAGAGTTCAAGAACTTTGTAACAAGGAAAAGTTTTAAATATTTAATGTGCCTGGCAAGGTCTTTTGGGGAGAGATTAATATTCAAATACAGTTTGTTTGTATTAAAGTATTTAAATGCTATGCATTTAATATAAAATACATATTCTCACTTCTTTCCTGATGCAAAATCACATTGGGAATTATGTGATCATGTGTAATTTGTTAAATGCAAATCATATTTTAAATATTCATATACCATATTTGCATTCTTTTTTATCAGAATTTTCAAAAGAGAGAGGAAGAGCAGAGAAGAAACAAAATCTAAAATACATTCTACTGAGGATACCAAACAAAAGAAAATAATATGCATGGCAGACAGATAAATTCCTACAACTACTGACAAGACAACCAGAGAAACCTGTACAGCTATGAAATGTGAGGCTCATACCAAGGAATGGATCAGAACCTTGAAGCCAAGTGGGATTTGGGGGGCAGTGGCCTCACTGCTTCATTTCATAAATGAGGAAATAAAGCTTGAAAGGAAGAGAACTGACCTGCACTTCGATAGACCAAGTGGAAACAGATGCTGGTTAGAGTCTATGATGGATGTCCGAACAACTGGGACGCTCTCTGCCCTACCTCTCTTCACTCTTCATGCAGCCCTGCCATTTCTGAAGACTCATTAAGTAAACTCAGTAAAATCCCACAGCTGAAAATGAAAAATCAATAAGAACACTAATTACATAATAGACAAATGATAACAACGCCCAATGCTGTCCGCGGTGCCCTGAATTACATTCTTACATTGCTGGCAGCAGTTTGAATTGGTACAACTTCTTAGAAAGCCATTGGGTAATTCTCAGCAAGAGTCTTAAGTATGGTAATGTCTTTCCTTCCAGTAATTTCACACTAAGTATTTAAGTACGCAGAAATAATACTAAAACTGAAAAGAAAAGTCTACACACGCCAACGTTTATTACAGATTTATGTATTATAGCCAAAAGGTGAGAATGGCTTAAATGTACAACAATGAAGAAAAGGCTAAGGAAATTATCATTTATTCCCCTCTTTAGAATATCATATTGTAATTAAGTTATATGAAGATTCCATCAAAATTTTATCAAACAATATTTTCAACATCTAGTGTCTTCTCCTTGTTAAGAAATTGGTGGGAACCCTGAGGTTGGGTAGTTCAAAACCTTTACTGTGAGTAACTCATCACTCAGACAGTTTGTCAGAAATTCTGATCCTGATTGGTAGGTCTGAGACAGGGTATAGGAATGAACATTTGTAGTCCTTGTGGGTTAAAGAAAATGTTTTTCTCTGCTTCTTGCTGGATTTTTCTTCTGCCAAGCTTCATGGATCTCTCATGTCCTTGCCCCAGCAGACTGGTCTGTGACTGAGGTATCCTTGCATGAGGGCTTGTACCTCATCTCTACCTGAGCTCTGTGGGTACCTCAATATTAAGGAGGCAGAGTTACAGGTAGTTTTTCCCCTAATTTTCCATCAGTTTTTATTGTTTTCATAAATTTTAAAATGCATTTGCAAAAAGAATTTAGAAAATAGATGCTTTTATAGAACCATACCCAGATGCCAGATCTAACAGTTTAAAAAAAAGTTTACTTAATAAATAAACTACACTGAAACTATAAGTTAAATTAACTCCCTGGAAGATACTAGAAGAGAGGAACAAATAAAAGAATGTTAGGAGCTGAACTTTATTTTATTTTTTAAAATACTGAACATTAAGGTCTTTGTTTACTAACAGAAAAAAATTATATCTTTGCACTCTAAATTGTACACATTTGAAGTACTATGTACTGAACAAATTATTTTCTTTGGGGAAAAGTGAGTGATCCTGACATCCATTTCCAGCAGTATGATGGAGCAGAACTAGATACCCTAACAAAAGAAATGTAACAAAATTAAAGGTTAACTTAAACATATTTTACCAAGCATTGTGAGGTATTCTTGAGAATCAAGAGGGAAAAAAGAAAAACGATGAGCTGAATCTTGCATGGTGCAGTCAGCAAACACTGATGAAGCAACTAAGTCAGGGGATTTTTCTGGAGCAAATACTGGTAAGATATCTGGAATCTTGACCTTGGCAAGGTGAAGGAGCTAAACCTCATACTGCCACTTTAAGCAGAGACTCTTAAAAAGGCCAAAGCATTTCAAGACTGGTAAAACCTTTTGGATCTTAGCAGGTGGAAACCCAAATCTTTGCTGCAGAAAAACAACTAAAATTTCGGCCCTCAGAATATTCACAAGTTAATTCAGTCACAGATGAACTCACCTTCACAGTCAAAATTCATCAAACATGCAAAGAAACAAGTGATTCAAGCCAAGAGACTGAAAAAATTAGACCTCCAAGAAATTCTGAAGTTGGAATTATCAGATATCAAATATAAAATAAATATGAGTATAACATGTTTTAAATGTTAGAAAATGAGCAAGAGCAAGAGACTACCAAAAATGATAAAGAAAATCTGAAAAACAAGCAAAATTTTGAGTAATAAATAATATACTTTTGAAATTAAAAATTTAATAGATGAAGTAGATAAAATACAGCTAAAGAGAGAATTATAAGTGATAGACATTACAGAATACAGCTTGGACATGCAATGATCAAAAATATAAAACATACATGATGGACAGATCAAGATTATATAAAAATGGTTAATTTAAGTCCCAAAGAAAAAGAATAGACAGAACATAGAAGTAATTTTTAAGGAAACAATGATTGAAAATTTTCCATAACTGATTACAAACATGTAAGTCATCTACTGCTGTATAACAAAAATGATCTGAGAAAAAAGGCCTAATTTCCAAAAAGTAATAGTAAATGAAGGAAGTGGAAACATAAATGCAAATCTAAACAGATATGATGATAACAAGAACATATATAGATAAAAGTCCAATTTTAACAGCAAATACTTAAAATATAATACAATGGGCAATGTTAGCATATGAATCAGGAGAAAAGGGACCAGATACTAAGTGTTCTTAGCTACTTTGTGGGTGTACATGTGATTTTTTATTTTTAGAGGGGGCTTGACATACTAATGAACTTTAGACTTTGTTGGGTTGTTAAATATGCATGAAAAGATTTCAAGAAAAAACACAAAGAGGATAGAATATAGTACTCAGAACCATACATGTTCTAACCTGTGAAAGGGGGAAAATTGTAAAGGAAAATAAACAAATAAAACATAAAAAAAGACAGGATGGGGAAAACAGCACAGTAAGATGTTTGAAACAGTTCCAGATATTACCAGTAATAAAATAAAGTAAATAAACTTGCCAGTTACAAACAGAAGTTGTCTGATTGTAAAAGAAATTTTAAAGTATATTCTGTTTACTAGATACATACCTAAAAGAGAAGACAACAGAATAAAAATATGGAATAAGATATGTCATACTAAGTATTTGTCATACAAGTACTAAACAAGAGAAAGCTGGGAGAGCCATATTAATATCTATTTAAAAAGAGAGAGAAGCTTTAAGACAAAAGGCATTATAGAGCAAATTCTCTTCTAGTAAAACAGTTTCACCCAATGAAAAATTGCTGAAAGTAAAAAGAGAAACAAGGTGAGCAAGGCAGGACGCTGAGGGTCATGGAGAGAAAAACTTTCAAATACTATGTAGTGAGAAAGAGTACAGAGGATGCAGAACCCAAAAAGAATGAAACAGCAAAAATACTACATCTAAAGGTAAGAGCACTTCTCTTGAAGACATGATCTTTAAAGCTCTAGGAAAATAAGGGCTGGAGAAATAAACCCTTCTTGAAACAGATTTTGCTCTGCAAGATGGAGAAATAGCTGTACAGGAAGGCCATGGATTACCTATCTTATGGTAACAATAAAAAAGGTAGCCCTTTATTAAGCTATGAAGCCATGAAAGCTATGGTGGCCAATCCCAAAGCCTCTCTAAAATCTTATCCTCATAGTCCAAGAAAACCCAACTAACTTAAATATGAAAGGAAAATACTAATTCCGTACTAAATGATTGCTAGAAAAACAGATTAAAATGTAATGTAAAATATCCCAAAAGACAATGAGAACAAACCAGAAAAATATAGACTCAAAATAGATGAAAACTATAATTTAGTATTTCTAGGTAAGCTAAAAGAAGTTAAGAAACCATAGTTTTTAAATATATAACACACATCAGAAATAAATGAGGTCATAAATAAAATGGCTAGACTAGAAGAAAATAAAATGTGAGATTATCAGAAATTAAACAGAATTAGAAAAAAATTAATCCAAAGGAACATAAGAGGAACCATACGCCATGGAAACTCAGGGAGCTAAATATACAATATAAAGAAAATCATGTAGAAATAGTGAAGTGATTACAAAGAGATCAAGGAAAAAAGAAAGTTAGAATGCTTAAACATGCATATAACCTGAGTGACCTAAAAGAAAACTAAAGCAAGTAAAACAGAAAAAAATTAATAATAATTCAAGAAAACATACCTGAAATAAGGACCAAATCTTCATACAAAAAGTCACACCAAGTACTCAAGAAAATTATCCCACAATAGTTAATATCAAGATATATTCTATTAAAACTACCAGACCTTAAAGAAAAGGGAACAATTTATTAGAGCATCCAAACTAAAAGACCAGGTCACATATGAGGGGGAGAAAAAAATCTGAAATCTGACTTCTCAACAACAACATTTTGTGGTGAAAATAATACATTTT